>VZTL01097876.1:0-14033 GCA_013400535.1 Scopus umbretta | reverse complement strand
ATTTTAAAGCTTTTGAGCTTTTGATATGGTTTACCCGATTGTGCCAGTAATGCTTACATGTAATTAACAAATTAATCTGAGCTTTTGTTACACCGTGGACTCGTAGCTGTTTATCTTTGTGCTCTGGTTATTGTATAATTATTACCAGCAGTCTTTGAGGCGACTAAATAACCTGTTTTAGGAGGGAGACGCAGCATTGATACAATAAATCCAAGGTTACGGTGTCAAAATGACTTGTAAGACCAAAACACAGCACCGGGTAAGTGGCGTAGGCCTATTTGGTTTAAGTTAAAATGAAATCAAAGGAGGAGCTATTACTGAAGCAGTGGAAACAGAGGTGATAAACGAATTTAGGGGGTAATTGGCTCGGAAAAATTTAGCTGTCCATGTAGTTTCAGACTTTTTTTAAGTGGCATTTGCTGTTACTACTGTTACCTGTTTGGTATCCCTGTGTTTGCTGGTTACAGCTACCTGCAGATTCCTTTCTTCGGTTCAGCTGTAATCAGCTTGGGCGAGTGCCATGTGCTTATGCATCGCCTGGCATAATGGCTGTATAATCTTTCTGTGGCCAGCTATGTAATTGTGATACCGCTTACAGATAATACCCGCAATAATTTCTACCTGCTGAAGGAGGAGATAAGATTCCGATAAAAAGACCGAGGGCGGGTTATTACACTGACAGATGAGACAAGGCAGGAGGCCGGTCTCTGGGCTGCCGTCGCTCCCGGCCCGTGCCCAGCCGCCATCCGCCCTGCGCCCGCCTGGGCGCTGCTCCGGCGTCCCCTTCCCCGGGAGAGGTCTGGGGCACCCTCAGCTCGTCGCTGGCAGGACTGGGAAGCCCTTGGGAAGGGGATGGCCCCCTCGCCTGCTGTTGTCAGGATGACCTTTCTCCTCACGCCAACGGCGATATTATGTAAATATTTCTTTTGAAGACAAGCTGTGCATGGAAGAGCGCTCCTTCTGAAGCCTGGCCCTCCGGCCAGCTTCGTGATGCGTACTCCCGGTCTGCAGCTGCTGGTACAGGTCCGTGGACGGTGAAGCTCGGGTGGCTGGGAACGTCATTGACTTGCTAAAGCTTTTTGATGGTTCCTGATAAAAGCAAATGAGAAAGCATGAAAAACCTCCTTCCTCATCACCCTTCAGTTCTTGTTTTTTCTTCTTTAATCGTGCACATCAGGCACTCCTGCGACGAGTGCTCTCGGCTGGAATCAGGTCCTTCTCCCGAGGAGCAGCTGAGGCTTTGCTCTTTTCAGGAGACCATCGTGTTCTGACGTTTCTGCATAGGTACGAGTCATTGTGGGGTGAACGAGTGCTTCATCTTCACCAGGAAATGTCCATTTCTTATCTCTTTTACTTAGTAGGTAATAGGGTTGATCTTTTGTCAGATCTTGTTTGAAAAACTACAGATTCCATATTTTTCCTGATCACTTCAAGATTTTGAGCGAGTTGTGGGTAGCAGTGAATTCAGTGGCATGCACTTAAATCGCGGTCCTGTGTGTTTTCCTGCCGTGCCAGGCCAGCCTGCACTGCTGTTATTCACCAGGAGTGACTATGCCTTAAATTAGCACTAAATGCTCCAGGTCGCAACAGAGATCCCAGCAAATTTACAGTAGGAGAAACCTTTCCTAGGATGTGCCTGAAAAGTATCCTGAATTCATGTAGGTGCTTGCCAAGCTGTCTTCAGTCACTGCTAGCCGTCGGGCTTTTCGCAGTCAAAAGGGGAGCCCGGGGGTGGAAGAGGGGACCCCAGAGCCCGCGGCACTTGGCTGACTGGCTCCCTGGCTTCAGCAGCCGCTGGATCAGGCTGCTGTTACGAAGCCTGTAGTTCCGCAGGGTTTATAACGGCGGTCTAAGGTCTTCTGCAGCCAAGTTTTGTCCCTGGTTGTCAAACCAGCGCTCCACTGTTCCGTGCAGAGTCAGATCCATGTGGAACACTGCTGGGTCATGGGTGGCTTCTGGAGCGCGGGGCAGGGCGGCTGCCTGCCTGCGCCAGCGGTGCCGCCTTTCAGAGCGCCTACACGTGGAGGAGGATGAAGCAGAAGAGCCATGCGAAGCTCAGGAGGGATCGGAGCTGAGCTTTACCCAGGATACGGCATTAATTAAAAGCTGCTTCACGGGCTCCCTACTGACGGGCCCGAGAAGGCTGCTGTAAACACAGCACAATACACCCATCCCGCACCACTGCTGTCTCTGGTTTAGAGAACTCGTGACTCCTTTAAATGTGAATTGGCGCACTACCAGGCTATGACAAGACTCTCATCTGTCCTGGCTTGAGTTAAGGTTGTGAAACGAGTGATACACTGGGCCAGGGTAACCAGAGTAGCCGGGATGTTCAGGTTCTGCTCGAGCCTCATTCTTGCAGGATAACAGCGGGTGCAGTGAACCCCTCGCGGCCAGGCAGAGCGGCAGAGATGGGCACTGCCAGCGTCCTCCGCGGCTGGCGTGGCCGCTGGGTCACCCAGTGCCGGGGCACAGCGGCTGCGGTGCCTTTTCCGTGCTCCTGAGGGTTGCTGTCTGAAGGCTTGTGGCATGCATGCCAAAGCTCATTCATTTTCTTCCATGCTTAGCTGGTTGACTTGCTTTCATTTAATTTTGAGGATGCTGATTGATTTGGTCTTTCCCATGAGTTAGTTTTCGTTTAATCTGATAAACGAGATGATCCTTTTTCACAGCTAGTTACCCAGAGTCAGCCTGTGGTGGTGTGAGGGCAGCAAGTGGCCCTGCCTAAAGACGGGCTGCTTGACTTGACGCTGGGTGCAGATGGAAATCCGCATCAGGAGCCTGGGTCCCGGTGGCATAACACACGGAGTGACTGGCTGTCACCACGCTGCCAAAAGCACCTGCGGGCATCGCAGCGTAGAAGGTATCGGCACGGGGCAGAAGCCGTGCCGAGGAGCCCGGGAGCCTCCGGCGGGTTCGTGGGCGCTCGCATCAGGAGCGCACCACTGCTGCTGGCGTGTCCCTGCGGCACGGAGCAGGCGATTCCTGGAAGTCTCTGCCTCCAGCCCCTTGCTTCAGATGGAGGAAGGAGTGGGACAGTCCAGGCAAGAATTAAAGCAGAAACCCTGTAGCGAGGCAGTGAATGCTCAATGCCATCCGCTGCCCCGGCAGCCCCTCCAGATGATGCGCAACTCCCCTCGCCTTGCGTTGAGGACCCTCCAAGGCCATGCTTAGCTCCAGGCAGGAGAGAAGAATTCCCTCTCTGTCCATGCCAGGGTGGCACCTTTGAATTGCATGCTCTTGGGCATGGCAGCACGGGCTTAGAGGGACCGGTAACCTGCTCAGAGTCCTGCTTTATAGTCCAGGCTTCACAGCGCCCTTCCAGTGGGCAATCATAGAATCACTAAGGTTGGAAAAGACCTCTAAGATCATCTTGTCCAACCATCAACCCAACACCACCATGACTACCAAGTGAGGGGAGGCCACAGGACCTCTGTCTGGATCTTGTTAGTCTTCTTTGAAGAAGTCTTGGGGAAGTTCTTGGGGACTTGGGATCAGTGCATGTGTTACCTTCCAGTGCACCGGTAGGACGTGGCGAGTGCCGAGGCGTCACACTCCCGGGTGTTAGGATGCTGTCACACCAACACTGTGATCCAGCATTCGCCCGCGGGGTGTCCCTGCCCAGCCCCGCTACAGCTCGCCTCAGGTGGGAGCACTCCCAAATCCAGGTCCTCTCAGCTGCCGAGGGCGGTCCAGCCAGCCGGAGGGTTGGTCCCTCAGTCCGTACCGGGCCTGGCATGCTGCTCAGTGAGGGTTGATTGTTGGATGCAGGATGCTGTGCTTGTGCTGTACCGGGTGGAGCACTGTTGCACCTGCGCGTACTGTCACCGCTTCTCTTCTGCAGCCCAGGGGAGCGCTGATGGCTGCGGCATCCCGCAGGGCGCTCCCTGGCGCGGGCCCCTGGGGTGTCGGCAGTGCAGGAGGTACCACCGCGCGTCAGCTATCATCACGCGTGCAAGTCCTTGCAGAAGCTTGTTTTGCTCCGCATAAGAGCTTTGACCTAGGCTTTAACTTGGGCTTTGACTTTGAATACGAACAGTAGGAAGATACAAGGAATTTTTATCTGATATACAAAGGCACATTTGTGTTCTTGTGGGTCCCTTGTAGTTCAGGTCTTTCGCAGAGAGAGTGATGCTGGGCCATATGACGGAAAGCTGAATAAAAATGCTGATTTATTTTGGGGAGTGAGAAGCAAATCTTACATTTTGTGTACATCCTTAGGGGTGAGAACAATACAGTTCCAGTGGCCCCATCACTCAGAGTTTTGAGTTAGCACCTGAGTGAGTAGGGTGGCACGGGCCTCAGCTTGGACGTCCAGAGGCCTCACTTTCACAGGCTGCAGTCGCAGAGTGGCCAGCCTTCCTTCGGAAAGTTTCAGGACCCAGGGGTAGGAAATCGTATCTAACTGTTAACAGTATTTGCTTGAAAAAGCTAAAGCCTATAAAAGAAGTTGTCTTGTGAACTTCAGATTTGTGCTATGCAGCAGAAAGCATAATCCTAGAGAAAAAAGAGCCTGTGGAAGAAGTTGACGTGTCTCTGCGTGGCTGATAGTGCTGCTGACAGCAGCGGCGTCCTGCTGACTGAGTGCTTTGCTGATGAGCAAGGAGGGAGCATCATCTGTTACTGCGCTCAAATGCTGACAGCAAAGGATCCCTGTGATTTCCTGCAGTCCTGGTGGGAATCCCAAGAGCTGAGGCTGTGGGAGGCGTTCGTCCTCTGCTTGCAGTTCATGCAGAGAGAGTTAAATCTGGACCCTGAGGAAGCTGGCAGCCGGGCAAGCTGGAGTCTGGTTGGGCAGGTGAGCTGTGCTCTTCACCGGGTGAAAGCATCTGTCTTTTGGGAGGGAGATGTTTCAAGGCTTGGGGTTTACAGAATACAGGGCAGCACTGATGCAGGGGAAGGGGAAAAAATGTGGATGATGATCATTTTCTGTCATTTAACAGTTCTCGTCATTTTGAGATGCCAGTTGTGGCAAAGGGGCCGTGGGAAGTCGGCACCAGCGGTTACGGTGGGAAAAGGAGGCGAGATGAACCGCAGCTCAGCTGGTGGGTGGCGGTGGGGCTGCTGGGCTGGGGTGCTGTGCTCCGGCTGCCTCGGCGCGGCTTGGCAAGCGTCGCGCCGAAGCTTTGGGGCAGCAGCCTTCAGTTGGTCCATGGGTCCCTGGGGACCTCTGGACTGCTTTAGGGGTCTGTGGAGGGTAACTGGCAATTATCTGTAGGCTTGGGTATGCGGTACAGGGTGACCCAAAGGGAAACAGAAGATGGTCAATGGCTATTTTACCCTTTATCCTCCTTTGGCCGGGGTGGGGGGGTAGCGCTCTGTCAGTCGGTGTCACTGCCCTGGCACCATGAGCCGGCGTTGCCGGAGGCTTTCCTGGCTGTCTCTGCAGCATCGCTGGACGTGGTAATCTGTTCTCCTATCAAGACAGGAGAGTTCCTTCTCAAGATAGGGAGTCAATTACTCTTCAGCCGAGGAGCTGCTCTAGATTAGCGAGTCTGTCGTAGCATTCGGAAGACTGATGTAGTTTGAAAAAAACCTGACGGCTGTGTGCAGCCCGGCTGGCCCTGTGCGGCTGTGGGTGGGTGGTTGGGCAGAGCCGTGCCCGAGCCGGCTGCGCCGCCGCTGCATCCCGGGGCCTCCCGGTGAGTAGCCAAGCAATCCCTCCTTAGCAAGTGAAGGGCGAGGAGTATTTCCCTCACAGGGAATCAGAGGAGTACATCCGCGTGGGGATAATTTGATGGCTGCATCTGCGTGAATGAGCATTCCTGGCTTTTGGGTTGGAGTGACCTCGTCCAGCCCTGACCTGGCGTTTGAGGCTGAATGCTGCGGAGAAGCTGGGCTCTGTTTGCTTTCCTGCGGTGGAAGAAAGCAGTTTCGTCACTTAGGGATTTTAACTCAGACGGGCTGGTGGCCCTGCTATTGATAGTCGCTGCACACTGTGTGGACCAGAACTGGCTTTATTTTTTAACAGTAATAGTGGTATGAGTTGGATCATTAAAATGAAAAAGGAACTGACCCAGTTGTCATGGCAAAGAGTTGTGACGGGTGTTCTTCATCCATATTCCCTTTCACTGTACCCACTGCTGCCTCTGTCTTCTGTGATCTGCCTGTGCTACTTATCCACGTCACCTACAGCTTAATCCTTCTGCCAGCTCTGGATGTGGGGCAAAGCGAAGGAGGAGCTGCCCCTGGGAGAGCCCCACAGCCCTGCCTCGCTCGGGTGGCGAGAAGCCTTACTCAGCCGGGCGAGGTGCCTGCGACAGGCAGCGTTGGCAGTTGTTGCAATGTGTGTTTGTGTTTTATTCTGCTTTAAAAATAATGATTATGACCCTGATTCTTCTTGTATTTTTAAGTGAAGTTCAATGTGTCCTATAACAGTAATAAAAATACTACCGGTAATAGTACTTTATGCTTTTATGGCACTTTTCTTCTGAAGCGCTTATGAGCAGCAACTCATTTAGCCTCCAGGCAGCCATGCAAAGTAGGTATTATTCCTTTTCTGTAGATGGAGGGAGGTGAGGTTTGTCACGAGCTGGTGGCTCTGGCAGCAGCCCCTCAGAGCGTATGAACGGCCGTGGGCCCTGGGCTCCCGGCGGGCCGGGCTGGGTTTTGTGCTCAGTTTTGGGAGAGAGTCCTGCAGAAGCGTGCTCGTGCACTGGGCTTTACGCCCTCTCGGTAGTCCCATTGACTTCAGCAGACCCGAGTGCTGTCCTCGGGGATGTCTGACCCCGTCCAGCTCCCGGGTGCCAGGACAGCATTTGCAGGAGAGGGGTTACTGGAGTGCGGCATCTCACCTCAGGGGACCTGGGCAGGAGCCTCCGCGCTCCCCGGGTGCCTGTGCGGGCGGCGGGCAGAGGGAGACGGGATGGGCAGGGAGGGCAGGCTCGGCTTGGGCTGTTCTCTTCCCTCTGCTTTTTTCCTGTTTAATGCAATCCGAGCAGAAGCCAGAAAGAGCAAGGTCACCCGTGCTCCTCTGCGGTCTGAAACTCCCCAGCCCCCCCTCTGGGGAGGGCTTTTCACATAATGAGAACAAAGAAAGTCAAATGCTGATCCGTCCTCAGAAGTGGTAAGAATGATTTGTTGCGACACAGACCACAGATTAAGTGATTTTGCAGTGGTAGAAATCACCTTAAAAATATAGCCCAGCTCTACTAGTATTTATAGCTGCTGCCCTTTCCCTGGGCAGCCGTCCCCCTGGGGTGGGAATTGAATGCCACCCTGCTCCGGGCATCTCGGGTATCCACACAGGGTGAATTACACCCCAAGCTCTCTGCAGGTCTCCTGGTGACTTTTCTGTGCAATCAAAAAGCAGATTGGAGCACACTGTAATAAATAAGTAACAATCCCCAGTGAAGAGCAGTGGATAAGCCGGTGGTTTTGCTGGAGGGGCTGGCTGGGCGCCTCCGTCGCGCTGCCCGGGGCGTGGGGCTGCCGAGGGGCTGTGTGATGCCGTGGACCACGTTGAGCTCCTTGAGGTTGCGGGCGAGGTGGCTGCTGCTGAAAATAGCTCTGGGAGCAATAGATATGTCTTAAGGCTTAGAAAGTCAGTGCGAAACCACCAATATTGGGACACCAGTACTGTTTTTATGGGGCATCCGCTGCTGTGAGAGCGAGGGAGCGCTGCAGGCAGCCGTCCTGTGGGGCAGGTGGGGAGAGCAGCCAGGCACGTTTTACTGTACGTAACCGTAGTGGACCTTGGCGGGTCTGCACCACGGGGGGCTGGACTGCCTCCAGGGCACGCTCGCAGAGCGCCTGGGCCGGCAGAGCCCCGGTCGTGCTGCGTAGAGTGCGGAGAGCCGCTTCAGCGCACCGTGCAGTGTCCCGGCCGTGGCTCGCACGCTGTGCACGGGCATAGTTACAGTGATCTATCTTTAACTTGTTTAATGTCTGTAGCCAGGTATCCTTGACAGGCGGCGCTGGGCAGGGTGTCCCTGGGTGCTGGCCGCCTGATCTGGGGTGCCAGCGCTGCTGCGAAGCTCGGGGTTAAGCTCTTGCCGGAGCCCGGGGGGCCTGATGTGCTGGCAAATCGTCTGAGGATGGGTGGGTGCCCTCTCCCTCTGCACTGATGTGCTTCTGCTGGCTGCAGCCAGCGGCTTTGGGAAAAGCCTCGGAGGTAAATCCCGTGTTAAAACGGCATCTTCATCCGTGCTGTGAGACCACTGTCCTCTGTCCTGCTGGGTGTTCCTGGAATTGCTGGCATCAGGAGCAATCCCCACAAGTGCCAGAGGGGAGGCTGCAGGTTTCCTAAAATACATTTTATAGTATCAGTTCATACATTTTATAGAGGCACGTTCAGTTCCTGGGACGAGTTGGGAAAACCCTGAACTTCGCTTCCTCTCCTTCCTTATTCTCACTGGTTGGGGAAGGCCTTAGAGGGCTGCTTCTTGTCTTTCCCAAGATGATACTGTACTTCTTTTTCTGGTGTTTTCCCACCAGCCCTTCAGCAGTTTGACTGGTGTTACATATTTTGGCTGCATTAGCTTCTTTGCTGGTTAGAAATGGCAGAAAAAAATGCTTTGACCTTGGCCCGTGTGCTGAGAACAGAGTCCAGGCGCAAGTTTTTGTATCAGTAATTTCCTAGCGAAGGCTCCTGCCTCCTCCCCCTCCCCGCCTATCTGGAGCAGGCAGCAGCAGCGTCCGCACGTTTTCTGATGTGCCGTCGGGGAGGGTTGGGACGGGCTATCTCGGCAGCCTCTCTTTCCTCTTGTGAAAGAGAGAAAAGGAGAAAAGTAATTCATGTGCGGATCGGGTTAATTGCTTTCACCTTGGTGGCAATTAGGTGTGTTAACCGGAAAATGAAATACCGGATGCAGATATGGTTCAGCTGGTCTACATTTTGTGTGTGCGAGTGTGCATTTGTGGGCATGCGCCATCTTCTACCCGTGGGCACAACACGTTTTTTGTATGTATGTTTTCTTGTGTGAATAACATCTCCATCCCTTGCCCCCGTGCTTGCAGCAATCCGTCCGCAGACACTGTCTGTGGCGGAGACGTGAAGAAACGGGCGCTTCGCAGCACGCTGTCCGTGGGAAGGAGTGCCAGTCACGGGTCCCCTCCCGGCCGGCCGGGGCTCTGCGAGCCTCTGCGTGGGGACGTGGCAGGGGCTGGCATGAAATCGGCACCTCTTCTTGTCACTGCTCAGGCACAAAGTTGAGAGCGAACCCTCCGGGTCACCCCCATCCCTTCTCCCACTGCCTGGAAGCGCCGGCTCTGTTCAGCAGGGAGGGTCCGCGTGGCACGTGTCCTGCTCAGGTCCGAAGCCTGGAGCCATGGCTCCCGCAGGGACTGCGTCCCCTCCTCGGCTCGCTCCGGGCTTTGTCCCTGTGCGTGCTCGTGCGCTTCGGAACGTGTGCGGTCATCCCAGTTAGCTCAGTCCATTCACATGGATTTAGCTTTCAGTTACTTGCTTTGGTTTTACGTATCCCCTGTGGTCGGAGAGGGAAGATAATATGGCCTTCCGTTTGCAAAGAAATCCGTTACTTCCCGATCTGCCTCCAAGTCCCAGGAACATCTTCAAATGGTTAGAACAAAAAATGGCAGCACAGGGATTGTTTTTTCCCTTTCTTGTTTACAGCACGGCCTGTGCCAAATGCCAGGCCTTTGGTTTCTGGCCGTTTTGGAGGGTGGTTTTGAAGGGGGAGCCGAGCGGGGCAGTGCCGGGGTGGCTGCAGCATGGGGCGTCCTCCCCCCGAGGCTGTGCTGAGGGTGGCAGCTCCGGGGAGCCTGGGCAGCAGGGGTTTTCCCGTTGTTCAGCTCACCCTCTTGTTTTGCCACGTTGGTTCGTAAAGGCTTGAATAACGAACGGCTCGAGTTGGAACACTTGGCCAGGTCCCTGCAGGGGTAGGGTGGCAGCCTGGGGTTCGCAGGGCACCAGGCCGGTCCCTCTGCGCGCCTGTTTCCAGTTAACAGTGGGGGCTCCACGTGTCCTGCAGGGATCCCCTGGGATCAGCAGTGATCTGTTTGCTCCTGGCCACGCGGGCGGCAGGGCAGAGCCGTGCCCTCGTGGCCGGGGGAGAGGATGGGGCTCTGCCCCTGCGCGCCCTCCGGCTTTCCAGGAGTTGGGGTCAAGGTAGGCGCTCGGCATCTTCGGCGGCTTTGTCCTGAGATGACTATCTTGCTGCTCGCTTGAAAGAGAATTAAGAGAACGCTCTCAAGGCTAGGAGGCCTAAAATTAGACGTGGCATCTGTGTTTTGGTTTGTGGGCGGGCTTAGAAGAAAACTATTCCTGGCTGCTTTCGTTCTTCGCCTGCTTGGCAGAGCGAGGCAGAGGTGAAGCAGACAGGGTGCTGAGCTCGTAATGACTGCAAAAGTGCCTCAGCTCTCTCAGGACATCGCTGCCCAGCGGGGCTGGCACGTCTGCAAATTTCAGTGTCTGTCTGTGGTTATGGGGGTACCTCCCGCGCACGCGGGTCCCCTGGGATCAGCCGATTGCCGCCACTGCAGGGTTCTGCCCTCTCTATTTCCCAGGAAAGGCTTTCAACCCCCAAAATGACAGGTCCGGCTGTCCGTGCCTTGCATCACTCATAGAACGTACCGGCATCAAGGCAGTGTTTCCCAGGGCCGTGCCAGGGATGCTCTGGGCTCGCCGTGAGCGTGCCGCCGGGGTTCGCACCAGCACAGCTCGCTGCTCATCCCCGCCAGCCCGGCCTCGCGGAGGTGCCGCGGTCCTGCCGCAGCTGGCAGGCGCGGGCAGCTGTGAGCCGCGGGCACGCGTGGCCTTAGGGCTGCCGCCAGGGAAGGCAAGGCCACGGAGCAGGAGGACCTGGCTGGACGTTAGCCGGTTGCTGTGGGATACTGAGGAATTTGCTTCTGCGTTGCCTCAGATCAGGGCTAAGAGTGCCAAGACGACCATAGGTATGTGAAACCATTGTTAAAGTTTGCGTGTTTACTCTTCATCAGATGACTCAAAGGATGGTCTCCTTTGAGGGCATGGGAGATGATACAGTTGCGTAAGTTGTGAAGTCTCCTCTAGAGAACAAATGGTTTGCCAGCAGACCTGAAGAGAAATTTTGCAGATGTAGTTTACACCCGTTCCCAGACATAATAAGGAAAAGCATTTTTATACCCCTGCAGCTGTGTCTGCAAAGGTTTGGTTTTGGTATAAACATGCCTAAAAATAAACCAATTCTGCCAGTACGTTCCGGCACCAGCTGAAGCTCCCACCTACCAACCCGAAAACCACACTGCAGGCTCTCGGCAGCTGCCCGCAGCTGTGCCGGGAGCGGGATGCGGCACAGGAGCCGGTGCGGCTGGCGATGCACGGCCACCGCGGCAAGTCCCCGCATCCCAGTTCTGCGAGAGGGGATGCTGCGGGGCCGAGGGCGGGCGGCGGGGGCCGCTCCCTGAGCTGGATGTTGCTTTTCTTCCTCTCTTCCCCATCTGTCCCCAGGGTTGCCATGCTTTTCTGGGAGGAGGAGGAGGAGGGTGCTGGCCCGCCTGGTGCCTGAGACCGGAGCAGCAGCCTTCTGAAAGGCAGCGATGCCGCCTTTTGCTTTACTGCCTGTGCTAGCAGGTCTCGCTTACGTGGGGTGCCTCCCCAGTCGGGTGCCTCCGAAATAAGTGGTATTTGTGGTCTTTTCACTTTTCCATGCCGGATTTCGCCATTGACTGCTATCTGCCCGTCTTCAACTCATGCTTCATGCAATAGCGAAAAAAAAAAATGCAGATTTTGGTTTCCTTAGCAATAATCCCACCACCAAATGAAGCAGGGAAAATATTACGTGTTTTAAATATCTGAGTCTGGAAGCGAATAGTGACATCCTTCAGCAATCCAGCTGGGAACCTTCCCATTACGGAAGTTGTATTGGCGGTCTGAGGTCTGAGTGTGGCAGGGAGGGCTCTGGTCTGCAGCCCCTGTTTGCAGCGACTTACTCTTTGGTGAAATAACCGGGGAGTGGGATTGTCAGACAGGATTCCACGAGTTCCCGCAGGACCAGAGGCAGATGCCGTCTCCAGCTGCGGAGCTGATGGAGCAGGTCGTCCGTAAGTAAGAGGAATGCTGTTAAGCACATGTTGCAAGTGGGGCAAGGTGTGGAGCTGTATTCCCACTTTCTCATCACGGAAGAATGTGGAAGCCTGTGTTAAGTAGAGTCTGTGAAACTCACGGGAGGTCAGTAAAATATAATGGTGGGTGGTTCACGGGTTTTGCTGGCATCTCGGAGCGGGTCAGGCTCCCAGCAGAAGGCAGCACTTCAGCACCAGGAATTCACTCTGTTGCTAAACCAGCTCTAGAAAGTAAGAAAATCCAATTTATGCAGCCAGTTCAGTTCAAAGGCTAGTCATTCAAAACGGAGATCTACTTGGAGTTGAAAAAGCCAGAAAATGTGGGAGGTTTTCTTCTAACCTGTGTAGAGAATGAGGCATGGGACAGTGGCATACAACGGCTATTAACTCTTGGAGATCCCTTAGAAAAGGGCCAGTCAGCAGAGTTTGCAGCTCACAAATAAGCCTGGCTTGGTTTTAGTAATCAATTGATTTGAAATACAGTCTGCTTTGATAAATTTAGTTCTGACTTACCAGAAGAGCAATTTAAAATGTTCACATTTCCACTGAATTTATGGACCCTTTTGAATGCAGCTAGACCCATGTCACAAATAAAATATTAACCCAGCACCTAATATATAAGAAATGTGTCATACACCATTCTTTTAAAGAATAGAAAAATCAGAAGTCATAACAAACTGTGTAATCGCTTCCAAAAAAATGCATATTTGCTAAACAGGAGAAGGCTCTTGCTAACGAAAAGAACTGCCACGTCCTCTGCAGAGGCATCAACATGGCCCTACTTAAAATGAACACATTCTGCACATCGCAAAGAGAAAATGCGAGGGTAGAGAACATTACTGAATGCATTCTTTAGGCAAAATCGCCGTGAGAAAAGATGAAAATTGATAATTTAAGTAGAGGGATCCTTGTTGCCAAATTAAGTTCTGATTACATTTGAAGTTCTACATGATGTCGATTTAAATCAGTCCACCTCGGTTTTCTCTGTGCAGCAGCTGGTCAGGTTCTGTGGGGTTAGCTGAGGGTCCTGGGGGGACGACGAGGGAAGGCAGCAGGCATCCTCCGCCAGGGCGCAGGCCAAGGCGAGCCCCTTCGGTCCCTGCCAAGGGACGGCTGGAGGGGTCAGCCCGGCTCTCGGAAAGAGTCCGCGCGACTCGGGGTGGCCCCCGGTGTGGGGCTCAGCGGGGTTGAGATGCTCGAGGGTTGGCTGCCCTGTTCTGCTGCCCGCGGGCTGGAGGTGACGGCCAGCGCTCTGCCGACAGCGCCCAGAGGGACGCAGGCCCTGAGGTTTCCCGTCCTGTGTTAGGAAGCCAAGGCTGGTGAATGAGGCTCGCGGCGCTGGTCCCGCTGCCAGGCTGCGGAGGAGACGTCCGTGGGCTGGAGAGGGGCGCTCTCCTTGCGCGAGCGCAGAGGTGAGTGGCGTGTCTGAATATGGCATTGACATCAGTCCCCCCGTCCCGCGAGCGCCGTGCGTGCCGTATCATCTCCCCCTCCAGCAGCTGTTGTTTTTGGTTTGAGACACGGCCGTACTTCGTCGCTTGGCCAAGTGACTTGTGGAGATACCTTGGGGACTGAACGGCCGGTTCACCTGAGGTGCTCTGGCTGCACCCCGTCACTGGACGCAGGTCTGTCTGTGCTGGCTGACCACCCGGCCTCTGCAAGCCTCCCCTTATCCCTGTATCCTGCCAGTGAAAAGTCTCGGAGCAGCTATTGTTCTACGCAGGCTTTGTGAGCAGGAGCAGGGACTACTTGTCTAATTTATAAACGCAGTGCTGGCATTACGGTCCACGTACCACAAAAACAAAAGGAACATTAATCTGCACGTGAAGGGCATATGGAGAGAGTAGCTTTGGTCTTCTGCACCGTGTTGATCTTTGTGGTTTCGTGGGCCCGGCAAGCCCTGGGTGAGGATGGGAATTCCTGCTGAGAAGACCCCTCCTGGGAGTGCTGCACCGGCTGTTCGAGGCGCAAGGAGCCGTGCGGCTGGCACGGCCGGCTGTGGGTCCGGCAGCCTCCAGTCCCCCTTCCCT
>VZTL01097870.1:0-20183 GCA_013400535.1 Scopus umbretta | reverse complement strand
AACAAAACAAAACAACAAAAGCTCTTTCACAGCAAGCTGATGCAGCCTCACTGCTAAGTGCTTCACTATTTCAGAATAAATATCATTTCCAGTCAAGCACTGATGGTACCTGAGAGCAGAACGATTAAGAAGGCTTTAGGGTTTCCCCACACACACACACCTTAAAAAAAGAAGATGGCAAATAGAAGGTCATGAATGTACCTATGCAATTCCATTCCTTTTGGTAGCTCCCATATTATGGTTAGCAAATATCTTTGCCTGACTTGATACAACTTCTGGCATGCACTAAAAGAATCTCTCAGAGAGGAAGGAGAGTCAAAACAAAAAGAAATAGGACATTTCAGCAACTCTGTGGTCCTGAAAGAAGTGGGGATGATGAAGTCTCCTGCTTGAGCAGCTTCTCTGTAGTATTTGGACTTGGAAAACAATTGCCCCTGGTTCTCTACTACTTTGTCCACTGACAGCCACCAAGGCTTATGCAGATGAAGAATAATCTGGGTATCATCCGCACCCTCCATATTTCAGCCCCACCATGCCGAGGCTGCACAGACACGTGTGGGGTTTGCAAAGGATCTTTCCCGGACTGATCAGCTCCTGCTGCCTCCGCACACCTCTTTTACAAATGGCGACACAGAGCGAACCCATTTCCCCTAACTACTGCATTTTTCTTTTCATTATTATCTCCTTTAAAAAGGCACAAATTGAAAATGAGATGCAGAGCCAGTGGCCTCTTTTGAGCTATGGCTATTAGCTATGTTGAGGATGAAAGTGGTATGACTCCCTAGATAAATATATAGTTCATTAAAAGTGTTCTGGATCACTATATTCTACTGATCGAAAGCCTAAATCACACAGTTAGTGACATTAAGGAGCTATATTATGATTTGAATTATATCTGGATAAAACTCCACACGGGAACCAGAGGGAAGCCCAGGCGCTGTGTGGGGCAGCGCAGTGCCGGAGCCAGGCAGCCGCACAGCAGCACCATCTCTGACCCTGGCACACAGATCCCAAGGCAGAATTTCACCCCCAGTTTTCAACAGCTTAAACAATTCATGCTGCTTTGGAGTAGCAGCGTGTGCACATGAAGAGCCTGTGGTCTCGTCACAGAAATCCAGTTTGTTAGGTTCTTCTCATTTGGATTTTAAATAAGCGAGCAAACCCAACTAGCACTGCGCTACTTCAAAGGTATTTTAAAAACCACCACTGAGATACGTTTCCAGCAGTAGCCCAGTGGAATGCTATGAATTTGGGAAATGCGTGCACCTTTTCGTATCATGAACCTTCAGTTTTTGAAGTGCCCTTGTGCTAAGAAATTTGCCGGTCTGGAGGGCACAGTGGAGGAAGCAGGCTGCAGGAGAACCGCAGCCCATGATGGGTCCAGTTACGTGAGCGCAGAGCTGCTGTCTCACCCCAAACGCGAGAGCGGCTGCGTTTGTAAGGTGGCCTCGAGCGAGCTGGCAGCACCAGCACCCGTCCTGCCCGCTCCTCGCCGGCAGCGGAGCCGATCGCTCCCACCTGGGGATGGCAGGCAGCCCTTCCGTGCAGCCCAGGCTGGCAGCACCTGCGCATCGCCCAGCGCCTGCGTCGCGGCCGAGCGGGAGCCCGCCGGGAGGGAAGCGCCGGTGCCCAAGGCAGCCCTGCCCGGCTGCACGCTCCCCCTGCAGCGGTGCCACCGCAGCACCTCTCCTTCCCCTTTGCCCATCGCTCCTCGCCCGGCCACGCTGACCCACGGGCTCAAGGCCGTCCTCCCACAACTGTCCGGTTCGGGTTGTACCCGCTGTTTCAGGAAAGAAAATTCCCTCTAGTGGTATAAACCAGCACGGCAAAGCTCTGCTCAGACCTGTGCGGGGCCCAGGCCCTGGTGCCGAGGGGTATATTTTGAAGAGATACTTTCCCATAAGAGAAGTATTGTATTTTACGGAACCTCTGATTACGGGCTCTTGCCGCTGAGTGCAGCAGAGTCATCTTTACTGCTGTGAAAGTGACGTCTCTCATATTCACGGGACAGCGCATTCTTTACGTGCAAGAGTTCTAGGGTTAATTCAATCAGCAGTATTTAAATCATGCCTGATGAAATATTAATTCTGGAGAACAACTGCATGCTGATTTACTCTGAGCTACTAACATTGACTGAAGGTGATTTTCCCATCTGTCTTGTACTATGTTTTCTTTACAGTACGCACCTTAATAAAGATTCCACAAAGCCTCCTGTATGTCCAGACTGTGACTCTCTTGGTCATCTCCAGAGATCTCTGCAAAACCCCAGCCTAACCTCCTAAGTCTCTTCTAGAAATCTGCCACTCTCCCATTTCCGATCATTTCAAATCTGGCTCGATAAAAGCCATCTGAGACAAAGGACATGAATACTGATGACAAGTTTTGCATCCAAATTACGGCTTAATCAGTCAATTTTAAAGAGAACACAAGTCTCTCGTCCAGCTTCAGGCTTCTTCAAGGACACCGCAAAGTCCAGGCGATTCTGCCCCTCTCTACATCCCCTCCCAAGAGCCTCAGGAGATGGCACGGGGGATGCCCGGCTCCCACAGCACCTGCGGCAGCTCCTGCTCCACATCTCTGCTACCTGGCGTGGCAGAGGAGCACTCGTGTTCAGGCAGGGGCTTGCGCTTCTCTCCCGGCTGCCCTCGCCGGCACAAGTCAGACACCGCGCCGGGGGGCGAGGGGGCACACTGCTCTACCCCAGCACCACCACGCCTGAACCACAGCTCCCACTGACAGCTCAGACCCCTCCCCAAGCGGCTCCACCAGCGCTGCGGGTAAAACCGCAGTGCTGCTGACGTGCTGCGGTCTGCTGCCATTTTCAGAAGTGAAGGGCGCCTGAAGAGGTGTCCAGCACGTAGCTACAGCAGCAGGATGCATCTCCTGAATGCCAGAGGCATAGAAGTCCCCTGAGGATGGGGCTGCAGGGACCCTGTAACCCCGCTTCGCCCCACGCCCAACCTCAACTAACTGTACACAGCAAGAAATTGCAGGAAACTGCCGGGGAGCGCGGCTCTGGAAGGACCAGCACCCCGTACGCCAACACCCACCCCAGCAGAACCAGTCTGATACTTATTTTTAAAAGGTCAGAGTAAGCTTAAACCAATGTGATGGCAGCCAAACAGACAGTTAGACCAGGACATTGTGGCTGCACTTGTCACAGGGAGAAAGTGATGGAGACCAGGACTTCCTTGCCATGACCCATGGGCAGCCACATCCCATGAGCACCCTAGTTTGGTTTAGGACTTTCAACGCCTATAGCTTTCCTGAGGATTACATACCAACTGGATCTGGAGGGATAACTGAGTGAAGATTTCAAACCAGTCTCAGCTGACTTTGAGCTGGCCCAAACTTGTGCATGCTGCAGCCCTACAATAAAGGCAAGCGTTCTGTACCTATACAATTATCAGCAAAATTTTAGTGTTAGGCAGCTCTGGCACTGAAACTGGTTAAATTTCCTGCACAAAAGATAGTTGTTTTATACAGTTCTGGCTATCACAAAGTCTAAAGCCATTACCTGTGGGTGGGTGAAGTCTCACCTTCTCTTTACAAATGGAGAAAGCAAGCCACAGAAAGGAGATCTGCTGAAATGCTGCATGAAGACCAGCACACCTGCCAACAGCAAAGCCCTCAGATCAGCTACCTTGCCACCAGGGCCACCGGTCCCCTTCGAGAAGGATGAAACTGCGGAACGGGGGAGGCGCAGATGGAAAGCTAAGGACAGGTCTGCAGTGGAAGGGAAGGACCATGGCCGGGGAGGTGGAGCAGGAGCACACCAGCGTGACACCACAGGTGCCACTTGTCCGTGTGAGATGCTCCCAGGAGGACGCACCCTCAGGCCTCCCTCCAGCTCCCTGTCCCAGGAACGCAGGCATAGCGGAAGCGGCACCAGCATCCACCTCCACATGTGGAAGGTGCATGGAGATGGGAGAGGCCGGGTGGGAGTGGCCGGCAGATCCAGAGGGAGAAATTTTGGTGCCTGCTGCCGGCACGGCGCTGAGCCACGCTGCTCTCTGCCCAGGCGTCCCGCAGCAAAGGAGGGACATGCCCCACGGCTGTCTGGGGTCCTTTCAGCTGCATCGCCAGCAGTGTCCTCTTTTCTGTGGGCCTGATCCACCCCTCTCCTACACTCCATAGAAGGACAGCCACCGATTCCTACTCTCTGGGAGAACCACGACCTGCTTTTTCTGTCTCCTGTTTTCCTCATTGCCTTCCTGCAGTTCATTTTTATGGTGCCTCATCCTGTTTTAATTGGATGTTTCTGCTTACCCCACTGCTTCTCTACATTTAAGCGGGACAGCCCACAGCTGTAGGAACTGCTGCATTTAGGTGTGTTTGCAATTAGACAACAGCTTTGCTAATCAAACACAGGAGAGTGCCAGTTGTAGACTCTTTCTCCCTCCCCCCCTTCCCTCTCTGGGAGTTCTTGTCTAGGCATTGATAAATTAAACTAGGCATCTCTTTTGACTAAGATGGATGGCAAGCTTAAATGATATCCACTGAACAAATGGCTGATTTGTGTATTCTTCCATTCAGGATTAGTCTAATAAGATGTTCATTTATGGATCTATTACTCAGTCATTTAACTGCTTGAAGTAAGAGGACCAGGCAAATTCCACCATCCAGGGATTGATTTCCATCTTTTTAGGCCATGTTTTAGTGGAGGGTTTGCTAAGGTAATTAAGTGGGAGGTATCAAAACACTCATTAAGCTGATACAGTAATTTAAAACACATTAAAAAAACTTGGGGTGTTTGAAGTCTCCAGGTTTAAGGCAGCTGTATTCCTCCTCACCCCGCTTTTCCTTTTTTGCAGTTGCTGAAAGGATGCATAGTCAAGTTGTTTTAGACTAAGAAGTGAAAAGGAAAACCGAAGCCGAAATCGCTGCCTGAGCATGCCATGGTGGGTCCCTCTGCCCACTGGGACATTTGGGGAACCGTGAGCTACAGCAGCCCGCTCAGGGCTGTCCCCAGGCAGAGAAGGTCACCCCAAGGTAGTTCCTGATGGCTGCATGATGGTAATGTGTACTTTCGATATCATTTTAGGGGCAAGTCTGCATCTGCTCCAGCGATGGAGACCACAAGGTCATTCACATTTGATTTTTACAGAGGCATTAGCCGCCTTTATGCCTCTCTCACCAACAGAAGGGAAATGGTTTGTGCGTACCCTGCTCACAGGTGCTCAGCCAGTGCTCAGCTCAGCCGTCCATCTGAACGGGTGCTGTGGCAGGGAGAGGCAGGCTTACTGACCCAGGGCTGCGGCGTTTGGCAGCTAGCTCCCATCAGGTCCCTGATTCAGAGACTTTTGGGGGCAGCAGGAAATTACACAGCAGATCTCTTTTATAGAGTGAAGATTTGCAGTCACTAATTACCCACACCCAATATATGGAGGCTTTGTGTCCTGATAAATAAACTGGCACTCCAGCATCTGTGAGGACAGCCTGCTGCGCTAGCAGTTAATTCAGGGATGGGGGCAGGCTTCTGCTTGAAGAAAAATGAAAAGCATCATCTGTCTGGTTCTGCTAAATTAAACGAGGAAATAACTACAGACACTGGTATTTAAGCTGCTGTCATTAGGATCCAGCATTAACAGGCATTTCTCCATGAGCAAGCTTTTTGCAGCTCTCCTTCCTGCAGGACTCCTCCCAGGCATTTGCCCCACACCAGAAGCGCTGCTCTCGCTGTCAGACCGATCTCCCGGGCTCGCAGCAGTACTCGGTGGGTGTCACGCTGCTGCTCGGACGCCATGCTTCGAGGCGTGGAGCCACGCTTGGGGAGCGACAGGTTTGTTCACAAGCTGGAGGGCAGAGATGACCTGAACTCACGCTGCTGCTGGGCTGTTTTTTTAGCTGATACTTCAGGATAGATATTGCTGGTATTTGAAAGAAAATATTGGTCCATTGCCGAGCAGGGAGAGTCACTAGGCAGGAGGGAGGTCTTCTGAATGCTATGTGTCTTGAATAGAGCAAGGGATCACACAAGGGTGGAAGATGCAGACATCAGGTTGCTACGAGCTCACAGGCTGAAATACCTGGCAAAGGCAGAGCTGGTGGACGTGCACCGAGGAGGAGCAGGAACCAGTGGCAGCAGACATGCTGCGCGATCGTTCCCGGCCCCGTATGTGCGTTTCTAACACACCGATGAGGTGGTCGCACGCTTTCCGGAGCTGAGGTTAATGGCTTTACCCCAACTCTGCTGCAGGTCGACAGAAACCTCATCACTGACTTCAGAGCACTAAAGACCAAGCTTAACACGCTCCACACCGGCCACTCAGGGAATAGCTCATTACCCAAGATTTTGATAACGCTGCTGAGCATTAGAGGCAGGAACACCATTATCCTCCAACAGGTATTTACCCAGCGCTTTTGTCCTTTTGCCTAACTTTGAAGCATAACAAGCTCTAAGGAGAGCTCGTTTAAGATCCTTGGTACCTTCTGGAGACAGAGAACAGGAGGGCATAGAAGAGTTCTTAATTTATACTTCATCTACTGGGTCTTAGTTAATTTAACAGGTCCCTACATTGATACAACAAATTATCCCTCCAGAAAACTGAGCCAGTGCCAGGACATAACTGTTTCATTTAATATACCCACTGGACAATGAAAGCGTATTTCTTTATATGTGCTGTCTTGTACTTTGCATTAACAGAAATTCTTATGCATATTAGTGCTCTGTTTCCTCTAAGTAATGTGTCATTTCAAGCAGACAGTTAAGAAGAAAATACGAATGTAGCCTCAAGAAGTGCACTTTCATCTAGCGAAACGCTTTCTTTCCTGCCTGCTAAGGATAATGGGAGTGATTAGATTTAGCACGGGGTCAGCCGGAGAGAGCAGCAGAGCACCGCTCCCAGCTCCCAGCGCAGAGGAAAGCCGCTGGCAGCAGGCAGCGCAAGCATGCCGATACCGTCTGCCTCTGCTCCCAGCTCCTCTGGCTCAGCTTTCCCGCGGCAGGGCCCAAACCCACGGGCTCCGCAGGGCTAAACCAGACGCGCGAGCAGCACACGGGCAAGCCTGCCCTGCTAGCCGGGGCAGCAGCCTGCGGAGCCCCACGGGGCTGGGGCACGGCCGCTCCTCTCCTTGGGGCACACGCCGCGCGAAGGCGAGAGCACCAGCACCAGCACAGCACCGGGTCCGGAGCGACCCTGGCGGGGGCAAGGCAGGTACAGGCAGCTGCCGTCCCGCTGCCGGGCAGGCTGGAGCTTCGCCCAAGCCGCCTGCTCCCACCGAGCTGTGCCACGCGGCCCGAGTCTCAGGGCAGGAGGCGAGGAGAGGAGGAGACAAGATTGCTGAGGGGCGACAGGGCTGCGGGGAGCTGGACCGTGACACGACGCTCCCAGCGGCGGTGCGAGCCTCGACAGAGCCGGCTGCTGCGCTGCTGGCGCGCGGGAACCGCTGGGCGGGATGAGCGGCACAGAGCCCACGTCCTCGCCGGCACACGCGGCCAGCCACTGCTCAGCCACCGCGGCGCCCAGACGCTGCGGGCAGGTCCCTGCTCCTGGTCGTTGAGACAGCCGTCTGTCCATCTGTCGACCCACCAGCCCTTTCTCCCCAACAGACCTTTGCACCCCGACTGTGGCTCGCAGGGACAACCGCCGGCGTGCACCTCCTGGGGCCCCTCCACAAAGCAGCTCGGTGAAAAACCATTCCCATGCTGGTTTTAATCTTTTTGATTCCACCCACTTTCAAAAATCAGTGCAGACCACTGAGCTGTGACCAACTAAAAAGCTCAGTCCTACACTAATTTTTTTCTCTTTTGCATAATGCATTTAGGAGTGTATCTATTTTTTATTGCAGAATAATATGCCTGGTTTATATACTGGCATCTTTTCGATGTACTGAGATTCTGTGCAAATTCACTCTTCGTCACAGGGAAAGCCAAACAAATAAATACCACCGTGGCCTTGTTTCACAGCCACAATTATAATCTTTTCCAGGTACTACTTGCTCCATTATATGAGTGAACAGTTTTATCTTACCCACAAGGCAGACCTTCCGAATTCACAGTTGGGCAGACATAACCTTGGTTAACTCAGTCTAAATGGTACTCTAATATTCCTCTTAACTGCTGCTCTTAAACAGTTTCCCTGCAAAGCTGTTAATCACATTAAAAGGTATCGGATATATAATTTCCTTTAATTATGTGAAAATATTGGTTGCTTCCTTTCTTTGGAGCATTATGTACAGGGCAGCAATGATTAATGCCAAGAGTTTCAAAAGATAGTCAGAGAAAGATCGTAACTGTTGATTTACGCCTTAATTGGAAGACACCTGCTTTTTTTTCCCCTTTTGATTTTTACTTTCTGTTTGAGTCCGAAATTGTTCTGCATGTGTCATCATTACATTAATCAATACATGTTTTGTCTTCCACAAATCTGCCTAATTGCTTTTCTCATTTAGACAACCCTGGAGTAATTTGCTAATGAACATCGTCACACACTAATATGGCATGGAGGATTTACATGTGGCACTCTAAGCAGATTTAGAAGGAGAAGGAGAAGACATCAAGCTCATCATTACAGGTGCTGGAGCCTTCCTGAGCCGTTGGCGTACAATTGTTGTATCGTGGCCTGGAAACTGAAGACTGGCTCCCCTCCCCATCAGCACGGTGCTAATTGCACCATGTGGAAGCTGCTGCCTTCCCCTCCTCAGCCAGGGCACGCTCATGTTTGGCACGGACAGGAGTCTCCTGTGGAGGTCCAGTGCTCAGGGCTGTGCACATGCCTGCTACCATCCCCAGGAGAGGGGACGCGCAGGTAACAGGCCAGCGTTTCCTACAAGAGGATGGTTTACACTTAGGTCGCCTCTAACCCGCTTCTACGAACAGCGTTGCCACTTCCCACACGCCCATGCCAAGCCCCGCTCTTGAAGCAAGGCTTTGGACACCCAGCAATGTCCCCAGACCCCAGCTTAGAGCCACAGGTCCAGGGTAAACACTTCCCATCTCCTGCTCATCTGCAGCCTGTGCATTTGGAGAGACAAACGCTTTCAGCTGGGGCTTTATCGATGTGTAGCTCAGCAAGCCCTGCTCTGACAGAAGAGCCGGGGACTGGTGGCACACAGAGCTGAAGCACCAGATGTCCTGGCAATGGCTGCCAGCAACTGAGGAAAAGCTGGTGCTGCGCAAGTGGGATCTGCCCCCCCGCCGCTCCGTCGGCGGCAAGGGGAAGCATACGTGTTTCTTTGGGATCTGAGTCCAAAAAGAGGGCGGCTCAGTGCCCACAGGAGGACAACAAGGGGCTGTGCCACGGAGAGCGTCAACGGGGGAAACGTCACCTCCATCGTGGGGCTGCAGGCTTGGCCAGGAGGGGACACAGCACATGCCTGTCTCATCCCAGGGCTGGCTCTTAAAAGAAGTCAAGACGAGATGAAGAGCTACCTGTTGCAATCGTGACACCCATACTGCAAGCGGTTCCTGCCAGGTGCAGCTGAGGTCTTTTCATCCCATTGCGAGCCCCCAGCGAGTTATCCTCCAGCCTGCACGTCTACCAGGGCAGGGGGCAGAATGGACAAAGCTCTGCTCCTGCTGAATCAACCTTTTTTGAGAGAAGATGAAAGCTGAGAATATTTAATCTCTCTCTGACTCTGGGCTTCTGTTCTCATATTGTCACAGTACATTTAAAACGCTGCCAATCCTCAAGAATTTGCAAATACTCCACGTCTTTCCTTCACACCAGCAGGTCCCTCCGAGATTATTGCAACACATGTCAAGCTCTACTAATATTTGGTATGAAATACACAGTATAAAAGATTTTAGACCAAAAAAACACCGCTTCTGTTGGAAACTGAAACGCTTTCAGACTCCAAGCAGGGCACGCACTCTGCCCAAGTTCACATCTAGCTGATAAGCTGAATCCAGAGGACCTTTGCCTAGAGAAAATACCACAGGCTCCAAGCCAGCGGGTCATTCAAAGCCACACGCAAGAAGGGTGATATAAGACACCGGAGATGTGCAACAAATAACTGAGACTCTCTAATGAATTGCTCTAATTTCCCCATGTTGCCTTCCTCACCACCCTGCAGCAAAGGTTAAAGAGGGAGGAAAAACCCGAGTGCCGTCCCCAGGGCAGCCCTGGCCCTCACAGCTGCCTTACTGTGAGCTTTCTGGCAACCCAGATTGTGTCTTCTGGCATAACCACGATGGGCAAAAATTTGTAAAGTGGTGGGAAAAGAGAAAACAAAGCAGTTCAAAAATAAATAATCTTAAATACAGTGCTGAGATTTTCTGCACCCCATACATAAACGTGTGCTGGGGTTTTCCTACCATGGGTCCAGAGTCCTTATTTTTTTTTGGAGGCCACAAATGATACTGAGCCTTATGTGATACTGTAATAGGAAGCGCCTTAAATGACAAATTAAGAGAAAGAGTGTTTGTGACAGTGATAAAGGGAAAGTTTAAGGCTTGTATTTAGATAAATTGGCTGGAAAATTTGATCCACACAGTCTTTCAAATACGATTATACAAACATAATTTGCATAAATATTATAATTAAAATTGTGCCTATGGCATAATAAAAAAGGGAAAATAGCATTAAATGATCAAGGCATTTGAATGTCGAAATATCATCGTGTGATGTTTCATGCTATCCATTAAATAAGTAATTTATTGCAAAACCTATCAAAGCAAAAGGAAATTAAGTCAGATAAGACTGGCTTTTTATTTTGCAGTTGGTTTTTTTTTTTTTTTTCAGAGGGTATCGTTACTTTCAGAACACATTTGATTTTTCCAAGGTACTAACTCAGTAATTATACTACTGGATCTGCTTTAGACCTGCGACGCTCTGGGTGCAGTAACCGCAGCACATGCTGATTAGCAGCTGACGATAATAGGGGACAGTGACTGTCGTCCTCGGGCAGGACCCTCACCCCAGAGCACGTGTCCCCGCTCAGTGCCACCTCCCGCCGCCCGAGCTGTGCAGAGACGGGTCATCTTTGGAGGAGAGGGTCCCTATCGCCCCTAAACTCCCCCTCAAGACCAAAGCTGGTGTAATTATGCTGGTCTACACCATTCCCTGGGTATAACCCATTTTACATCACCACCAGCTTTCTGCAGTTGTGAAAGACCACAAACAGGACCAGGCCTTGGAGCCAGGTCTGACTATTTTCAGTTCTTCCAAAGCCATTCGGTCATCCCTGACACTTACAGAGCAATTTGTCATATTCATCTCATTTTCATTTACCCTAGCCATAAATGGCACTGTTCCCTTTCCCAGATGACACATCTTCATCCCGCCACGCAGCCCGTTAGGCATCCGCTGCGGACCAGCGAGACCTGCGGTGAGGGGATGAGCCATCCTTCACCCTTGCAGGACACTTCCAGCCCTTGGGGAGAGAAGAGGTTTCTCACCAGCCGTGTCATGGGTAGCATCTGTGCGGGCAGGTGTGGGAATGACCAGCAGCGTTTGCAGCCAGGAGAAAAGCCAGGCTTGCTGGAGCAGAGCAAAGCCACGCGGGATGGAGCAGAGCAAAGCCATGCTGGCTGCAGCAGAGCCGAGTCTCCAGAGGGGAGCTCACAGGACCTGCTGGGATCTTGGAAGTGTTTCCACCAGGGTGGCTCTTCCCCGGATCCCTGTGGCAGCACAGCTGCTTGCCCGGGCACTTCTCCGCCTTCTGGGGCAAACCTTCGAGCAGCAACCGCAATTAATTAACGATGGCTTTAGCTAAGCGAAGATGGCAGAGACCCCCAGCCTCACTAGAACTGGTTTCTGTATTCCCCTAATGTTCTCCTGGGATTCGGCAATTGTACCCAGAAAGCTGCCAGACACCCTTGGTATTTTAGCAAGTTACTTCTAAATCCAGCCAGCCCGCGGTAATCACTTGGCAATTTAAAATCAAACACCTGAAACAATATGTGTGATTAGAATGGATAAAAGCAAAAAGTGAAGGTGTATCAAGGGCTTCAGAGCTAAGTTCCTCTCCAGCAGGATCAGATTTAAATCAATAGAAGAAGATGAGTTAAATTAATAGTTGTAAATGTGGACAGAGACAACGCTGTTCTCCTCTCCGCTCAGCTTGGGCTTCTCTTTGATTACTGCTTTGTCTGGGGAAAATGCCAGGCTGCGCTGCAGGGGCAAGTTCTCAGCAACTGAACGCCTGAGAAGATACACAGGGAACTGTGATTACACAGGTCTCCCTGGGGATTTTCTGAGCACTTCAAGAAACTCTTGGCTGGGGGGAAAAAAAACCAAAAAGATTTGGTAGCTGTATGGTTTTCAAATTTGGAAGAACAGCAAAGTAGCTGATATTCGAGATTTCCAGAATGATATCTCTATCTTTCAACAGAGATCAGTAATGATGAAAGGCAGGAATGCACCTTTCAGAGGTGTCTCTCTCCATCTGCAGCCCTTCTGCACGTGGCACCTCCTGTCAGCCGTCCCAGGCCAGCTCGGGAGTGGGATGCTTGGGATCAAGAGGATCTCCATTCTATGCTGGGCCCAGATGACGTCTCAAAGGCTGTGGGATTGGCAGGATTAGATGGGCTTTCGATGGAGAGGGGGGAAATGACACGCTTCCATTGAAACAAAGATAGCCCTATACCGCTGGGAGCCATCTTTTTGAGCAACCTATTCTTCCCTGCACTTGGGTTAAAAAAAAGAAAGAAAAAGACAGAAGATCTCAGAGGAACAGGGAGAGGCAGCCTCTGCAGGAGACCAACATGAAACGGCGTCCTGTCCCAGACGGCTGGCCCAGCTTGGCTGCAACACGCATTGTGTGCAGACCCAGGGGAGAGCCCGTGCAAATTGCCAGCACCCTTTCTTGCCAGATGTTTCTCCATGCTGGAGCAGTTATTTTTCAAGTGCCTTTTTCAGGCAGGCTCTCCCACCCTGCCTTACACTAACACATTTTTATACAAACAACAGATTGTACTGCTGCTAAGCTTTTCTGGATTTGGAAGAAACAGTAATAGGCTGCTGCGATTCTCTCTTCAGTTGCCATTTTCTTCTGCCCACATCGACTCCCACAGCCCCTGGCTACCTGCCGTTTTCTTCCCTGTGCTCCCCCTTACCTCCCTGGGCACAATCCTCCCTTTGCCCTTGGCAATGCACCCCTGCGGCACCGTCTTCACACTCATGGCTTTGCACCGCAGGTTCTCATCACAAGAGGTTAATGAGCGACGGGCAGGCAAGTGTCCGACGGACACGGGTGTGATGTGGTCCAAGCGGCTACTTTGATCACACGCAGGAAGTATTAAAAACGGTTCTCAGCATCACATCAAGCTGGTGGACTATAAAGCAACCGATGGGCAGTGTAAGTGGCTAGAAAAGCTTGTATTTCTTGTTTACTCCCCATCTGTTCCCAGAACATGGCAGAAATCGGGCAATGCGAGTGAGGAACATCCTCAGAACAGCTGCCTGTGCTGCAGTGTTGGAGAGAGCAAGGCTCTGAGCGCAGCATGGGTAAGCAGGCGGTCTGAGACGGTCCTTTGCTACAGCACCCGACCCGTCCTGCTGCGCTGTGACCTCCACGGGTGCCCTTGTACTGCTGCCTGTCTGGGCAAGCTCCTGATTACACCTCTCTCTTCCCATGGGTGTCCCCTGTAACACAGCTCAAACGGCCTCCTAAAATAACAGGAACACCCGACCCTCTGGGCTGGCTTCTGCCCAGGCTCTGCCAACAGCAGCGGCAGCAGCGGAGGAGGATTTGACTCTTGCTGACCTTGGTTGCTCCTTCCAAGCCCTCTCTCTAAGGAGGTCTTCATCTGAAAAAGGTCTGAGATCAAAGATGTGCTTGATAGCACCAATTTGTATCTTTTTACTCATAATACTTAAGGCAATGGAAAAGGACTACAAGACATTGAAGCCTGCTGTTTCAGCAGAGGAACAGGATTAAAGAATTATGGGTCCAAATCCAGCCCTGCTGTCGATGACCTGCACAAGAGACGAGGCTCGGGAGAGACAGGGGCCCTTATCAGAGCCACAGACACAGCTGGGAAAACTGGCCAAGCTTTCAAGAACCTGAGAGCTTTGCACCAAAAGCCTTCTCCGGTTTGACGCCTCGGACTTCTTCCTCGCTGCCGGCTGCTGGGGAGGGGACGGGTAGTGCCGGGTGCCTTCCACCCGCGCAGAGAGTGGCCACGGCTGCAACCGCGGGCTGGTGCCAGCCCACTGCAAAACCGGTCCCTTCTGCACTGGCGACGAAAGAAACCGCGTTGCCCCGCTGGGCACGGGCTGCCGCGGTGCAGACGCCGGCGCCCGTCCTCAGTGGCGCCGGGGCGCGCGGGGCCCGGACCCCCGCACGCGTTTCAGTCCCGCACACTCGCAGCCGCCTCGGGGCTTCTGCCAGGGAGAGGGGGTCCCATGCTCGTGGCATGAACTCGCCGTTCAGAGAGAGCAAATCACGCTGTTTATTCATTCACTCTGTTGACTTAACCTCAGGGAGACTGAAGGATGAAAGGGCAAATAGAAAGTGCGCTTGGAAATGCGCTGGGAAAAAAACCTTGCTTACCAGCCACTGTTTCATCCCTGCCACCGCAAAGATCTCTTTAAGTAAACTGGAAAGAAAAATAAGGTAATAAAGGAAAGAAAACTTAAGAACAGTTTACCGAAGCATTTAGACTCGACTGCTGCAAGGTATGTTGACCCTTTGATAAAGCAGCCCCCTATAAATCCTTTGCCTTTTCCACCTTCAGGCCTACAAACAATGCAGTCTCGCTCCTAATGTTGCTTCCGCTGCTGAAAATTTGTGACATCAATAAAATCCTGGTTTGTCAGTACAAATGGAATTTTAAATTGAATTCTTATCAAATTAGCCTTTCATCAAGGTCATGCAATATTGTGTGAATAACCTTTTCAGAAGCTGTGTACATGGCTGCTGCCGGAGGTGAAAACGAGACAAATTCTAATGAGATTACTCAGCTGGAGCACTCAATAACATGCAATGGAGTAGACGGGGTGACATTAGGTTTAGCGATAATTTAAGTAAATGGATATACCGATGCTTGAAGCACAATGCTTCACCCCCGCTCCCCGCCCCTTGACTGCGAACACATGCACTCGCAGCACCTATCTCATGGTTATTCAGCAGCCAGCGAGCACTGTCACATCTCCAGCAAGCCAGATCCAAATAATGCATTTTCTGGAGGGAACCAGGATGAACTGTAAATGTATCCCCTCTGCTGGCTCCCCGTTGCAATAAAATTTCTCTTACTTTCAGGTGAATAGTGTTTTGCAACATTAGCAGCTGGAGCGATCTTTCCGTCAGCCGTGTACCTAACCACCAAACTGGGGGGGAAAACCGGCACTTCAGCATTATTGGCTCAACACTGCCAGGAGCTGAGCGCTAGCTCGAAGGTGTCCAAGATGCGCGCGCACGCTTTGAAGCAAGGGCACAGCCTCGCTCCCTCATCGTGGGCTTGACTCTAAGCTGAGCCCCTGAATCCGTGTAGGATACTGCACCCAGCATCGCCCCGGCCCACCAGGGTCGAGAAGAGCCCCAGGAGGGGGAAACGCCGCCCCCGGCCGCGCCAGCACCCACCGTGCCAGCCCCGGGGTCCGGCTGTCGGGAAGAGCCAGTCCGCAGGAGCCATCTGAGGAATCTGTTCTTGCCAGAACAGAATAATCCTAATCCACAAGTGTGAGCTGCTGCTGCTATCCTTTTGGATAACATCTTCTTGCAATCAAATATGGGGATCAAATTACATGATTGAGAAACAAAATTTACAGCTGTCTAAAAGGCTCCTTCCCAAATAACAAAATAGACGCATATTTGACAACTTCAAAAAATATTTCAGCAAACATAATAGAGAAGATAATGATAATTAGGCTAGTATTTTATGCCATAACACTCTTGAATGCCTAGAAAAATACAATATTTTCAGCAAAAGATAATTGAAAAGATTATTTGGCTTATCTAAAATAAGTTTTTACAAGCCTCAGCACATCTGTTACAAGAATTCATGCAGACATATGGCGTAATGCTGTAGGCTCAACGTACTGTTTATCACTTTGAGGAAGAGGTGGATAATAACATGGACATTTTTGTTCATGACAGGGTCCCCTTGGCAGGAAACGGACATAATCACTTTTTATTAGACCCATGGAAAAGCGGAACCGATTGAGCAAGTCCAGGAAAACAGCAGCCAGGAAAGTTGCAGGCACCGGACCCCCGAGGGCCACAGGAGGCAGCCCACACCAGCAGCAAGCACGGGGCGCGCAGGAGAGCTCAGCTCGGCAAATCGGGGTATTTGCTCACACAGGTACGAGTTGATCTAAAGATCGTGCTCTGACATTTCACTGCAAACCCTCACAATTTGTCCTTTGTTGCTAAGTTACGTGTTTATCTGGCTCCTGAGCAGGTGCCTCCAACTCAGCACGTAAGGGGATTTTTTGCAGTCAGATGCAGACTCCTGTATTCACTTTCAGTGACTACTCAAACCGAGCATTTGCTTTTAATACGTGTTCTTGCTATTAAGATCTGTGGATTGAACCTTTGCAGGAAGGACAGGTCTAAGTGCAAGCCACTTTCTGTCCGCAGCAGGGGTTTGTAGGGAAAATCCAGGCTTGGTCCGCAACCAATGCTGAGTGAGTCTGCAGTACCCAAGGGCTGTGGATACAGCTGAGGAAAAAGCAACATTTCTGCGACTATTTTGAGATTCCAGAATTGAGCGTTTCAAATCAGAACAAAAGCTGAAGGTCCACAGACGCCCTGTCTTTATCCTTCCCTGCTTGTCCCCCTCCCCAAATGCTCCAGCCCCAGGCAGACTGAGCGACACCTTTTGCTTTCAATTGGGTCTGTACCGTGCTATGGTGTTGACACCGGTGGTCCCTCCAGCTGACAAGGGAGGGGGAGAAATGTCCTCACGTCTTGTTTTGGGGTCCCTCGGTTCTCTCTCTCCTGTGGACGTGTCCTACCACCCCAGCCATCTCAGCTGCACTCACCTCATCTGGTCTACTGTGGCTACAAACAAGTCTCTTCCCGGTGAATGCCGTTGGCTTTCAGGGATCTGCTATGCTTCATTTAAAGCTGCTTTGTGATGCAGAGGGGGTTTTTTTTATTGTTTTTTAAGTCTCAGCATTTCTAAAAATATTTACCTCCATTCAACCAGTAATTGCGGCTGACTGAGTAGAATCTGGAAAACGGAAGGGTTTTGCACTGGCCCTCGGAAGGTTTAATCTTCAGTGTTGCTGTAAGAGACAGCTGTTTGCAAACCAGAAGGGCTGTTAATATTTGCTTTACGAGGCATCCGAGCACAGACCGCACAGAAAGTCAAAATGCAAAATGTCCAGTATTGTAACTCTTCTTCACGTGCAAAGTGAAGCAGCATCTTATTATGCAAAGGCGGAAGCCTAGAGCTGGTCCCCAGCAGAATTTCACCCAGAAGTTGCTCTGCTGGTGGTAACTGGACTTCTGGCATGAACCAGGTTTATCCAGTACGCTGAAGGGCCCGTCCTTTGTGTTCAATATTCAAAACACACTAAGCACAATGTTTGTGAAAAGTGTCAAATGCAATAATACATTCTTGTGTGTAACTTCAGGCTACTCCTTCACCAACCACACTGGAAAGTGTTAGAATTGGACAAGATTTCCCAGGAGTAAAAGAAATCCATGCTCAAATGCTTAAAGAGGCTGACAGGTGAACAAACTTCTCTACAGGGCAGTTGCAGATGCTCTAAGTGACATTTTAAATTCTTAAGGTTTTTCCATTTGCAAATAAAAGTTGTCTTGAAAAATGACAAGCAAACCAAGCAGACTTCCCAGAAACTGGCAATTTCTGTTGTCTTTTAATTGCTTTATTTTCCAGAGGAGAAAAGAATAACCAGTGGTCAGGGGGAAAAAAGCCCAGTCAGAAATGGATTTTTGCATCTATCCCTTTTTAATCATTTATGGAAGAAGAGTAATAGGCCAGATACAGCACTAATTTTTATTGTAAACTACTCTGGGAACATATTTTGCTCAGAGCCATTAGCAGAAAAAAGCAGATTAACTGGAAAAGCTAATGGTATAGTGCAGTATAGATATTTACCTAAATGTTTGACTAAGTCCTTTATTAACAGGTCAAATTTTCTCCACATTTTTCACCTTTTGTTATGAGATTTTCAACGGGTTGATACCTTTCCAGGCTTTAAAGACTCCTTGAGGGAGGAGGAGATGGCCCCCCAAGGACCCCGGGCTCTCGCTCCTGTGCCATTTCCACCACGCTGGCATTTACAGAGAAGCATACTGAAGTTCCCGTGCCTCTAAACGGGACGGCGATGCCTCAGAGAGGAAAGAGCGGCGAAGGGGACTCTCGGGCAGCATCAGCCCCCGCGGCTGCGTCCCTGCCGCCCTACGCCCCGGCGGAGGGTCCGGCCGCAGCAGCCCCCGCGCTGACCGCACCGAGCGGGGCAGGACGCTGGTGCTGCAGCCGACCCCGGGCGCACGGCGCAGCATCGGGTCAGACGGCCAGCGCTGAGAAGCGAAGGAGTCTCTTACAAGAACAATTAGTCTTCTCATCTAGCAGTGCAAACATTACTGGTTTCTCCCTCCCTTTTGTCTCTCGTTTTTCTCCTACATAATTCTGAGGTTAATAATGATCATTAAACACACCGAAGATCAATACCTCCCCAAAATCTCTGGAAACATGTGTTTTAGTTCTGGCAACTGGAGGTTGCTCTGGGGTCCTATTACAGCTTTACAGCCTTGAATTTATTGGAGAGGATTTCAAGTCAGACATCAGAGAATGAAGGTCTGGGCAAACTCAATACATCAACTATATTATCAAGCGGATCTAGCATTCTGCTCAGAAGCAGGCTTAAAAAATGTGGTTTAAACTCATCAATTTTCCATTTCGCCCATCCAGTAAAAAAAGAGAAGATTATGGGAAATCGTCACCTCGGGTCACTTACGAATTTCCCATTTAACACAGCTTTGACTAACCCCTCAAGCTCTCCTGGTGTCATGACCAACCCAGCCAAACCTGCCAGCCATGCCTGCACCTGAACTGATCCCATGAGCACAAGGACGGCGCGCCGCCGGAGCCACGGCAAGAGCAGGGCCAGCCCCCCCAGCGCTGCCTGTCCCCCCAGGCCCGCAGGCAGGCCCTGCTGTGCCCACCCACACCATGGATGGGTTTCATTTTGGTATTTTTGCAGGGGTTTCCTGGTGTGGTCAGCTGGTCTTCAGCGTATTACTCTTTATATGCATGTAAATATGCACATGCCAACAGACGCTTCCCTCCCTGACCCGTCACATCAAAGACCAATCTGAGTGACGAGCACTGGGACTGCCTATTCATTACTCCGCGTTGGTGCACTTCACTGCCACGCCATCAGAAAAATCTCAGATTATCGTTTGTAAGAAAGGAATTTCTGAGTCACTGTGCCCATGCTGCTGCAAGTGTGTAATCCCTGTTCAGTGAAATAGCTCTGTGTCTCTGCTCATCGAAGGCACAAACCTCTGCCAGCATCCTACGACCAATGTGGCAGTCCTGCTCAAGCATAAAGTGGTCTGACAAGCTTCCAAGGGCAATACCATGAAATGAAGAAAGAAAACGTCCAGCAGGACAAAACAAGCGCGGAAAAAATGTCCCAAGTCCCTCCAAAAGAAGGATTTTCTTTTAATTTAAAAAGTCTCAAATTATTCCAGGAAGCAGAATGCGTCCCGCATTCCACAGAAGGAAAAGATGATTAGTGAATCTGAGCCGTCCCTGCCAACATGACCCAGGGAAGGGTTTTTCCGTTCTACCTGTTGCAGCAGGCCCGCTCCCGAGCAGCGGCGCACGATGTCTGGACCCTGCCGGGCAGCACCTCCGCTGCCGTGACGGGCCACGGCCGCCGTTGCCGGCAGACGAGGATTCAGCTCCCGCGCAGGCGAGGCTGCCGCAGCTCCCGTGCACCGTTTTATCTGATGCTTGAACAGCCAGTCCTGCTGCCAGAGCAGGCACTGCACACACAAAAGGGACAGGAGCGTGCCAGCCTTACGTAAAGAAAGGGCGCAGTGAAACTAAAAGGAAGTGGTAAAAGCCCTCTAGCACCCACCACCGTCGCTCTGCCTCCGTCAGAGTGGGATAGACCATGGAGCCTCCGAGCCTTTGCCCCACCACGGAGCTTCCATATCACAGCCTGCCTGGCCAGGTAAGCACAAGGGACATTTTTCAGGTCACACGCTTTTGTTGTGTTGCATCACACATTCACCATTTCAACCAATTTCTTCTTTTGTGTATATGCATCATAAAAAAGAAGTTTGAAAGGTTTGGTTTTTTTTTTTTAAAT
>VZTL01097863.1:0-11755 GCA_013400535.1 Scopus umbretta | reverse complement strand
TTTTTTTAAATACAGCATTTCTTCATTTGTCATTTGAATAAAACACACTGCTTACTATGTCCCAGTATGTGCCACACAGACCAGGATAGAGAACAGGCTAAAAGCACCTGGATTCCAGCTATGACACTGGGGTAGCTGTACACAAGATCCCCATGGGTCTGAGTTTTGAGGAACCTGTTAATGGGTAGAGGTCCTACTGTAAGTCAGAAGGCTGCTGCAAGAATCACTGCCAGGAATCTCAGCATGATGACATACAAGCTTCTTTGTTTTTAATGAGGTCATCTCATTCTCAAGACAGACGATGATTATTTTTAAACTTCACCATAGAAAAACCTATCACTTTGCAGACAAATTTTCTAGGACTACAGCAATCTCCTCCTCACAAAAGCTTTTAAAAATAGACTCCTACACATTTATTACTCAACTTAGTGATCCAGCCCTCAAACACACCAGGGCTATCCATCACTATAGTAACTATTTTCCCTGGGAGCATCTTCTCTCACTGCAGACAGAATTGCCCTTGGAGGTGTGGCAGCAAAGAGGCCCTATTTTATGATCTTGCTGGCAAAGCTTTCCTCACCCTGTCAGCACACACCTGAGCACGATGAAACACTCCCTTGGATTCCCACTCCAACTGCAATTTAGGGAAAAGGTGATGAGAACAGCTCATCCCTAACAGCCAGTGACACGACAGGCACCTCTGGGCCAAACAACACCCTCAACTGCACCAAAACCTCAGCAACTTGCAGTGAGTTTAGAAAGGGAGACCTCCACACCAGGGGAGAAGAAAGGAGCAGGTTCAGGACCACCATGAGCAGATAAGAGCTATGAATAGGAAAGTGCTCCCGAGGTAACAAGGAGAAGCCTTTAAGAAGTGACTACAAATTTGGGAAGCTTCTTATCTGTGCTCCAAGAAATCTGATGAGAATTCAAGTAGGACATTTCAAAGTTTTGGAAGCCAGACATTATTCCAAGACCCACACAAAGGAACAGTCACCCTGAACTTCTAGTTACCCTAAACAGATGTCATTTCAATGACCATCAGTGTGTACAGCATTGCAGCCTGGTCATGGTCTTGCTGTGATAATGGATAACTAGGAACAGAACTACACCCCTTACAGTAAAAATGGGGTCAAGTCTGAGGAAAACAGCTTATCTGAAGTTGTTGCTGTAAAACAAACACATTTGCTTCAACTACAACCTAAAGATCACCAATAGCAACAGCCTAAAAAAAACAACAAAACATCTCAACTCAGACTGCAGAGCTGTTTTCTTTTCTGAAGTGGTTTCCTTCGTTGCCATGGTTATTGAGCATCTTCTTAGCCTCCCAAAGATCTCTCATCTTGCATCTCCTCTTGGCTCCTAACACTCCAGGCACTGGGCAACCTCTAGGATAAGCAAGCCCAACATCTATCCTCATAACATATTTTCCAAGCTATCTTAATTTTAAACATTTTCATTGACACTGAAGAACTCAGTGACGTCCTCTACTGCTCTTTGGCCAGCACGTGAGAACAACCCCTACACCTCATTAAGGTGATCTTGAGCTGTATGTATGTATGTTGTGTGTTGCTAGTTTGGACCTTCCACTTCTCTCGCATGAGCTTGTACCATCCAAATTCTTCTTCTACATAAATTAGTCATGTGCTGCCCAAGTAGATTCTACACAAAGCAGACAGGAGACACCAAAGACACCTGAAGTCAGGCAATAGCCTGTATTTTGAGCATTCTGAGCAAAAATACATTTACACATTTAATAGTAATACATTTCTATTACTCGGATTAATGGAAACATTGAGCTATATAATACACAATTTACCACCCCACCAGCCACAATGAGCATGCCTAGTACATACCAGTCTAACAGTTAGCTGCTGACTTGTTCTATCTACTTTTGAAAAGGCTTGCATGTTTACAAGCTCTACTTTACACACAGTGACAGTCCGTTTGCCCACGCATTTCTTTTCAGTACAGATCATTTACCCCTGGAAGCAAAGAACTACTAACTTATTTGTGAGAAGACTATCAAAAACCACTTACAGATTTTAGATCATTCCCAGAGATTAACAAACTGGTTCTGCTAGCAGGAGAGAGGCAGGAGGTCAGTCGTACCTTCTTAATCACTGAAATGCAGAATTCCTGGGATAGTTCAAGGTTAAAAAGTCAGGAAATAGGAGTTGAGGCTTCTCACAACATTAACTTGCCTGCCAGTCTGTACATCCTGCATGCTTTCCTGAACCGATCAAGCAGAAAAGATATAAAAAAGTAAGGTATAACTTGATGAGAACAGTGCAACACTACTACAAGCAGGCAAGAGTGTGAATTTAACAGTGCAAATAATTCAAATGTATTTAGTTTTAAATAGTTGAGGTTGTTTAAGTTTGCCTTCAGCTCTTCTAGGATGAGACACAGCCTTGCCACCTGCATAGCCTGAATAGATTAACTAAAACCAAGTCAGCTCTCTCTTCACTCAGAGGTTTGACTGTTCTCAAAGAAGGGGACTGGTCACTTCAACAGTAAGGGGTAAATTGTCTACCAAACATCTAGAGTAGCTAGACTAGTTTCTTGACATATTTGAGAGATTATGAACTGGAAGGCTTGTCTGTTTTTGCAGCCTGCACTCCTACTTCTCTGAAAGGCTGCCTATAGCATGGGTGGCAGCAGTTTACATTGGCAAGATGCCTCAATATGAAGAAGTATATAGGGCAGACTCCCCCCCCACAATACAGCTCCTATAGACAGGAAGCAATAGCTACTGTCACAAAAAGATAAATATTTGAGACTTTGGCAATGAGGCAAGTATTGAACCATTGCTGTACTTCAGCATTGAGGAACACATTATCCCAACAGGCAGCAGCACGCAGAGGCAGACAGTGGCAGCAGAGTGAGCACTGGGCTGACCGTCTGGACATCTATAAAGGGGAACAAATTTCTGGTTCACCCCACAATCTGACTTCATCGGGCACTGAATTTTCACTTCCTGTATGGTGATTAAAAAACCTTAATTCTTTGAAAAGCAATGCATGTTGCTATATTTCTTACCAGCACGTTCTATCTCTACTGTGAAAAAGAGCAGTATGACAGCAAATCCCTCCTGCAACAGTACCAGTGCCTGTGCCCTTTACTCACATGGCATTTGAAATGGGAAAATAGACAACCCTAGGATGGCATCATGGGGCTCATCTAGGCTCCCCAGTCTACTCAGTGAAGAAACCAAGCATTGCTAGTATGGAAGCATATTCAGAAAGGGGCAAGGAAAGCACAGGAGGCTGATTTTATATGCACATGGTTTGTATGCTGCTCCCTGGACACCTACTAGCACCGGGCTAATTGCTAACTATGTACAAGCAGCTTCAGTAGCATTGCCTGCTTGCTATTTCTGCATTATAAACATTGTTGAGTTATATAGCTATTTGATATTCCCGGTGCCAAACAGCAACATTAGCAGGCTCTTCGTTCTGCATCACTTGCAGAACATAGTCTAGGCAAGCAGCAGGGCATCATCACATCCTCTTCTGCTTTCTTCCCTTAGACAGATCAGCTGCAGCCACTTTGCTTTTATGCAATGCCTAGATCAGTTCTGGAAACATTACTTCACTGCTCTCTGATCTGACAGCAGCCTGTCAGCTCAGAAATCTTGACCAGGTAGAGCTGAATCCAGCTACACATAGGAAGCTACTAAGTCAAGCAAACCCCAAAGAGGCCTAAGTGCAGTCATAGGAGGACATGGGCCCTTCCAAAGCAGTTGTAAACTCAGCAGTAGCAGATACGAACAGGAATATTTTTGGTTGGCTGTAACAATCAGGAGAGATACCTGGTCAAGATGATCTTGGAGCAGCAGAAAACAGAACAAAAATCCTTCTAGTTGCAAAGTAATTGTGAATTCAAGATACAGAACACGTACATAAGCATAAGATATAATCCACACCATATCCTTCAAGAGGGGCAAACCAAAACTATTTCAAGAGACTCAGCCTTGCAGGTTAGCACTGAAGACAGCCTTTGGAAATGAAAGCACAGCACCTCACTTCTGCTCCGAAGAGGAGAAAGCCCAGGTTATGCAGCAATCAGCTTACGGATGCAGTGACTGCTGAAGCACATAAGCTGCTGGAATTCACAGTATCAGCTTTACTATCTACTACTGTGCTATTAGTGTTGATGCAATGCCTTCTCAGTTCCTGAAAAGTCATACTGTATAAAAATAAACAGAAATGTCAAAACAAGAACTGATGTCTAGAACAACCTTGGGAGAGTAAAGCTTTAGGAGTTGTAAAGAGTTAGAAGCATAAGATAAGAGTATAAAGCTAACTGGATGAAAAATGGACTAAACCCAAGTAACAAAGCCTTGATTTACTATGTGGTTATGCCATAAAAAGTTATTCCAAACTGTGTTCACAGACAGAACTGTACAAAGCACAAAACACAGGTCAGTACTTCACACATTGCAAGGCAGTAAATACAAATCAACAACTATTGAAGTTTGCTTGCTCATTTCAGGACAGCAAAAATGAAATTTGCATCACCAAGTGAGTTTAATTGATTTACTCTTACAAATATCATTTATTTTGAATGATCCACTATCAATATATTTTGCCAACAGATTAAATTTGTGTTAACACAGAAGTTATAATGCAACTCGTTCTTTGCATTCCCCTTCCCCACCTATCTCATACAGCTTAATGCCCACTTCCAGTCCTTCTGCAGCTCCGAAGCAGCATGAGCAGCCTACTGAAGATCTATATGTCCAGCTCAGCAAGAAAGTAAACAGTCCATCTGCAGAGAGGCACAGGCCAGAGACTTCGTGACCACAGCTCAGATCAAACTGGGAGAAGGACTATGGTTTTGGTACCATCTACTTCCAAGACCCTGGTACAGTGCCACTAAGGGTGAAAGCCTTCTTCAGGTTCAGGACAAACATGCATTTCATCACAGGCAAAGCCAAACATATCAGCACCACGGTATCTTGAAACTGGGATACTGCTCATAGCAACCCAGTCAACAAGTCCGGGGGCAGTGAGTGAGACCCCTGTGCACAGGGAGTCTCCACAGCTGGAGCATGTGTGACACCAGGAAAGCTGCCCACTCCCTCCCAAAACACCAGTTTACAGCCCATCTACTCCAGGGAAACTCTGCTCTTTCTCCCTTCTTTGCACAGAATTTGCACAGCCACAGGAAAAATAAATGAGTTTTCCTAAAGCATTCTAGATTGGTGTATTAAACTGAGAAAGGGGACTAACTCTTAAATTCAGCACAAGTTCCATTGTTGCCTTGTCTTGTTGCCTTACTGAGTTGCCTTGTCTCCTGACCAGGAGGAACATTTTAGTCTTACTCAAAACTTAAAAAAAAGTGTCATTTTTCAGAATTCAAGGGAAAACAGTTATGAAAAATCTGTTTCCCAAGACTGTTTACAACTCAAATATTATTGCAGGGAGTATTATTCAAGGATCTCTGTGAACACAATCTCATAGATGCAATCTTTATTATTTGTTCAAAGAGGATGCAAGAGGAAGGGCTCAGCAGTTAAGTATGAGCAATAAACAATATACCCATCACAAATTATAACTGGTTGCCAAAAAAGCAAGGTGACATCTTTAAACATGTGCATGCATGTGAAAGTGTGATCTTTTACCATGGGGTAACTGACAGTTATTTTGCTGTAAAGGCCTCGGGGAGAAGAGACTGCTGTATGTTTTGGCCTGAGGCAGTTTACCAAGTTTCTACCTAATGCAGTATATCATAATTTTTAAGTGTCCAATAAACCTTTGCGGAGGTATCAGGTATCAAAAGCTTTTTAGTTATTCCTCAGTTCAAAATGCACAGCATTTCTTTCCACTAAGTGAAGACTCAACATAGGTACCACTTCATCACTGCTGTTCACACTTCATGGTCTAAGTATGCATCAGAGACACACCTTACATAGTCTTACTATTAACATTTAGCTACTATTCTAGTGTATGAGAAAAGAGCACAGGAATCTCCTTCAAAAGGAACAATCTTCCTCTTTCCCATATACTCTGGTGAAGGTGTCTAAAACCACCTTAGATTGTTTGTGTATTTCTGATACCACTGTATTCCTACTTCTCTCACCCCCACTTCTTCCTCATACAACAGACATGCAAAACTTGTTTGGACCTTGAAAGATTATAAACTCCTGACAGAAGAATGAAGTCAACTACTCTAAATCTCTTTGGAAACAATAAAATGTACTTTGAAATATTTCTCATGAGAGAAATATTCTAAACAAAAGAAATCAATTGTCAATGGTCTTAGCATATTATCTTTGCTTTGGCATGCTGAAGCTTCTCACTCATCAAACTCATCTTTCTCCGTAGTCAGTCTCTTGCTCTTCCAGACAGCCAACTCTGCTAGCAATGCCTCTAAACTTTGGGAAAAAATAGCAACCTTCTGCATTTTAAAAAAAGGCCAAATTTACAGCACTCCCTCTCAGGGAAGAGCAAAAGATTGCAACTTTTTATAAAAACAAAATAAAATAAAATCAGCATAGCCCCTGAAGACTAAATTCTGGTTTTGGTGATGACATTATAACCCTACCGGCATTGATGCAGTACAATGCCTACTGGCATTGATGCAGTAGAGGAAAGTTTCACCTCAACAGTACTGGCCATTCACAGCTGGAAGTCAGAGCTAAGGAAAACAGCCAAGGCCTCCTACAATCACATTAAGCAACTTAGATACAGGTACTTGTGAGAAGACAGCCAGCATTTTGCTAAGTCAAGCTGAGAGCAAGCCCGTAGTCCTGCAGGCAATTCACTCCTCAGAAACCCAGGTCACAAACTCTGCAGTAGAAGGATGTAGTTGGGTCAGCATTTAATGATCCTCTCCCCTCAATTTTCTTTATAACTGAATGCCTGGTTGTTATTGTTTTATTACTAGTGGTTTCAAGGTTTATGACAGCCTGCCAAAAAGGTTAGCTTCAAGTCTCTAAAGGTTATGTACCTCATTCAAGCTCCTGGCTCTTACAACAGCAGAGACACCAGCTTCAGTACCACCATACTAATTGTTCCACATCGAGAAGAGGAGGTGAATGACAGCAGAACAGGCTGCATTGCAAGTCCAACAGTTTTGAGAGAAATGGTGCATTCATGCCATCCCATGCTTTGCCCAGGAGCAGGCTGTGGGGACGCAACATATTCCCTGTAACCCAACTAGATATAGCACATGCCAGCCTACCAATCCTGACAGCTCTGCCACTCAACAGGACCAAATACTACTTCCACAAGAGCAGAGATCATGGCAAGACTACTCGTCACACTCCTCAGCAGGTCGATTAAGCTCATTCAACTGGGAGACAAGTCTTCACATACTAGAGCAAATGGACAGCCCCAGCCAGCAGGAGCGACCGAAGCTCTGTCTCCCTGAGCAGAGGCCACACCATTCCACAGTAGCTAAAAACAGATTTCCCAAGATCACTGGTACACACCTACATCCTCTAAAACTGAAAAGGATCTGAATTGGATAAATGAGACAAGATTTTTTGCCCAAATGCTCTAAGCATTTAGAAAGGAATCATCTAAAAGATACTAGCAAACACCTGAATTCATCTAACAAAAAAACCACACAGCACATAACAGTAAGTTCATATAGCCATGAAGAAAGAGAGAAGTTTTTATTCTATCCTTGCCAAGAGGAAAAAAACCCAACAAATTCTAAGTATCTGGTCCCAAAGTTGCAGCATAGTCTCAGCAATAAGAGTGCCACAGTCACAGTCAAGCTGCAATGATACTTAGATTCCTTCAGGAATGCAGTATTTATCATTTTCCAGCACATATTCATAGTTGTAGTTGTACGCGTTGATTTCATTTTTGCACTACAAGGGTTGCTTTATCTGTACCATGACACTTTCCTGGGACACGCTTCAGCATTAAATGCACCCAAAAAGCATTTTAAAAAAGGATCAATTTCTAGGCAATGCAGTTTCTTAACCTCAATCAGCACATGACTGTACAAGGACACATGGTAGTACAGGGGAGAGAAGGAGAATTTTCAGATCCACAGCACAAAGATATCGGCAATTGAGCTAGGCTAATGGTTTGTTGCTCCCATAAAAAGCATTTCTCCCATCTTCCACCCTATGCACCCTTTCCTCGCTCCTCTTCCCAGTCCAGCAGCTCTGCTCTCCCCTATTGTACCCTCCAAGTCCTCCCACAAACTACTTCCATTCAGTAACACAACACAAGAGTACCCAGACTTTTCTGCCAAGTGAATTTACAGTTAGGTTAGTGGGACTCAGCAGGCGATAGCATGCCAGCAACAGAGGAGTGTCAGGAATAGAAGCAGCATTGGGGAAAACTGCAACCTCCCTTGTTGGTTGTGATGAGCCGTCTGGCTGCTCACCAGATTTCTGGGCACCAAACTTGCAGATGAGCTTCATCTGCCATGGAATCATAATTAAAACTGGTCCTCTCGAGTGGCCCACCTTCTCTAGCTGCCGGACTTTGCCTTGCTATTGCCCTCAGGCTCATTATTACTTATAAATGAAGTGCATAGAAGCAGTCAACTTTAGAAGCTCATCCCTTAGATTTATGTGCACCCTTAGATCACTCCAGCCCTGCCGCAGGACTGACAGACACCCTGCCGCTGACTGCGGGAAGCAACCTCCTGAAGACATGACAAGGAGCTGTTTGTTGGAGCTCTGTGCAGCCGCAGCACTCTGTCAGCCCAACTGGGCGGCTCACTGCGCACAGCGCAGCCGGCGAAGGAATGTGCTCACTGACTGCACCTTTTCATCTCGATAAGGATTTTCAAGGTCATGTTCGCTTCCCTCCCAGCTCCTCCCTGGCTCCAATGAAATCCCAAGCACGCAGCCCTGGGCTCTGCTCTGCGTTCCCACCCTCCGCGTCTCCCGGACACTGGCACAACCTGTCGCATTCCTCAGCAGCAGTAAACTCCAGCCTTCCTACTTACTCGCAACCAGCTCCCTGGGGTTAGCAACACCCCTCTCCCAAGAGCAACCAGGCACAGCACTGCAGCAGCTGCTTCGCCAGCAGGCCCAGCAGTTCCTGTGCTGCAGGGTCAGGATAACTCTGCAATGAGGCTTGTGACCTCCAGAATTAACATTTCCGAATTAAATATTTCATAAAAAAACAGGTTGCAGCCTGGGCCAAAGCCTAATCAAACTCATGGGCCGAGAGAAGGGCTCTAGTCATAACTCATGTTGTGAATGCTAAAGCACATGGCTACACGATCTGGTGAGCCTGTCTTCAAGGGTACTGCATGGAGGCTGCCTTTGGTGACAGCCCCTCTCACCCTGTCCCCAAACCCCCAGAGCAGCCAGCCAAACCAGCCCAGCATCAGCATCCAAGGGGGAAGAGCTGCCTGCCAGCCCCGGCCTCAGAGGAAAAGCAGAGTTGATGATGCCAGCCCTGGGAAGCCCCTCTCCTCTGGGCACAAGGGATACAGCCCCCTCTTCTCTGCCCAGCAGCCATCCGTGCATGGATACAACAAGCTTAAGGACCCACAGACACTCCTCACACTACGTAAGATTTCTAGAAAACTACTGAAGAATCATACATGCTGCCTGCTTACAAAGCCAGCTAATTATACAATCTGTTAAGCATGTATGTGCACACAACGGTGCTTTGAGTCCTTAGAGGACGGGATTTATACTTCACTGCACGCATCTTGCTCTTTGTGAGTGCGTGCCTGGATACAGCCAAAACGAACACAAGTATCTGGAATGTCTGCAGCTCGCCAGCCAGCACATCTGAATACAAAGCTGAGCCCTGCGAGAGTGAGTGGCTGTGTGTACCCCCCATTGCAGATATTGCTCCCCCAACGATGTTTAAAATCCCTATTCCCTTTTTGCTACTTCGAGTATCTGAAAGCAGAGTACGGCATGATGTTTAAGCCATATTCTGAGTGATGTTAGCAATGAAAAGGCAGCAGTGCAGGTGATGGGTTGTAAAGACAAAGAGCCAGCGGCTCTGCCTGCCATAATGCAGCTGTCCCAAGTTTAATCCCAGCAGAAGGGCCTTGGCACTCCAGCAGGCAGGGACCTCCATTCATATGGCAGCAGCCACTCCTCAACAGCCAAGTCCACACCAGATTGAGATCCCTGTCCTAGGTATTTGCCAGACAGATAATGCCGTGGCACATCAGAGATGCTGTCTCTTCCCTTCAGTCATTTTGTCTTCATTTACTAGTGCCCGATTTTGCCCCCAGTGGTTTCAGGGAGATTGACTGCAATGCAACAGCTCCCCAGAGCACCCCAAGCGAGGCAGCCGGCAGCCCCAGGTCTGCAGCTCAGACCGGGGCTCCCTTCCATGCTGCACTTGGCCTCACACAGCAGCAGCTGGCAAGGCTAATGACAAGCAGCACACAGCACAAAACCATGGGGCTGCACAGATGTACCTGTGCTCAGCCCTTTAGTTGGCTTCTCCTTTTATTCCTGTACTCATTAACAAAGCATTTGGGTGCTTTTTACGTAAAAACTGAGAGCAATACCTATGTTTTTCATGGATTACATGACGTCTCTTATTTTTAGTGGCATTCTTATTTTTACATGGCATTTCTTCTGCTGAGGATTTCACTTCAGTTTCCCAGATCTCTAAGTAACCAGCATTACCTGCAGGTGAGCTCTACTCCCCCTTAATTCAATTGGCTTTATCCCCATAGCATGGCTCCATCCTTTGGAAGCCCTACCCTAAGGAATTATATACCTGCACCTTATGGAAAATCCAGTGCTGAGTACATCTCTTTGGAAGTATAACATTTTTACCTTCCATGCATTGACATTTAGCCTGATTATTTAACATGAACTCCAAAATAGAAAGATTTTAAGCATTTGGCACATCAGGCACATAATATTATTTAGGGGCTTTATAACAAGCCAAGCCAAATCACCGTTTTCACACGTTTCTCTTCCCTGCAAGTCAGGGAAAGCAGCAGGAGGCACCAACTCTGTCAGAGTTTCAGGTTTGTCTTGAAAAATATGAGTTGGTCAAAATAAGCTCTTAAAATCTAGTAGAGACAACAAAAACCTAGCAAGGTACAGTAGGAAAACACATCTATCTATGCCATATTAAGCCCCAGCATCTGCTTGTCCGTAACAGGGATTTTCTCTCTTTCAGTTTTCAATGCAGGGGATAAAACCAGGAAAAGAAGATGGAGTAGATACTCCTATGCTCTCCTCAAAATAAGCCTCCTTGTAGAGCAACCTAGCAAACAGGTCACAGGACCTGAAGGCCTTTTAAGGCACAAGACATTTCACTCCTGAGATTTTCTTGCGGGGGCACAAAATAACCCAGGGTCAACAGGGACATCAGCCAGAGCACACCCTACCTTTCCAGGAAGAGTGGGACAAGAGGCAGCATTACTTTCCAAAAAGTCATGCTTAAGAGCCAAGTTAATTAGCAACTCAATTGCTCTGTGCAACTTTTTCATACATCCACCTTGCTCATACATGAAAGTACTAAAAAATTTCATTATTTAAATCACCACCACTGGATTTCCAAGCTAACACCTCCACAAGATGCTCAGATATCAAGAGATGTCAAAGTACAGAACACGATGTCTCTATACATTTAGGTTGTTCTCATCTCCAGTTACCTTAAACAGTACCTTTCCTTGAAATTGAGAGCAAGGTTTTCCAAAACAAATTACATCAGAGCCAACCTTCTCCATGCACAATCCAAAACCTGTATAGCTGACATTTAGAAAGACATCCTTGTTCAGCTTACATCAGTCATGTTTTCCCTTCTTCTACCCATCAAAAAGAAGGAAAAATCGGGGGGGG
>VZTL01097857.1:0-12711 GCA_013400535.1 Scopus umbretta | reverse complement strand
GGGTTGTAATTTCCATTCAATGTATGATATAAGAAAAAAAATCATGTTGTAGTGTATTTCATATGGGCTGAAAAAGAGGAGAGGAAGTATTTCTTGGTCCCCTTATGGCTTGAAAAGAGAGACAGATAAGAAGAAATATTAGCAAATTGACATGCCAAGACAAACACTTTAACAAACCATATGGTGCAGGGCAAAAGATTTATTTATTAAAACCAAAGATGTTCTATATGAATATGGTATCTAATGTCTAAATGTTAAACACAGTCTGGTTTGAATACAGTGTTTGACTTAGATTATGGCAGACACAGATGGGAATTTTCTGTTTGTTTTCCAAGGCAGGATTTCTGATCTGTCCAATGACTGATCCCAAGATAAAGGACTGGCTAGTCAAAGGAGGATTAGAATTACATTTTTATGAAAACTGAAGGAATTTCTCAGCGCTTGCAGAATGCAGCTTCAGTGACCAAGACAGCAGTACAGCTCTGTCATGAAAGACTCATTAATCTGCAAATAGCCACAGAATGAGGCTTCTTCTCTGACTCCTTGCTCTGATCTCTTTGCTATTTGTACCAGTAATTAAACTTAAAAAATGCATTTTAATAAAATGGCAGAAAACAAACATCTTCCGGTGTCTTATATTCACTTTGCGAGGCCTATAACCTCATCAAGGTCAGCAGCCTCATTAGCTTTGCAGTGGCTGAGCTGTAGTGAATAAGCCAAGTCCACAAAGCCCTCTACAAATGCAGCTGGTTACAGTACTTCAACACTTCAAAAAAAGAATGAAAAAAAAAAGGTTGATCAATAATTACTACTCCCACAGTGAGACAGCCATGAATTATTTTAAACAGACTAGAGTGCACTCAACCTGAACACTTACTTTTGCTGCATTCCCTTTAGAGCATCTAGAAGTTGTGCTGTTTAACCAAGTGGGTTTCTCTGGTTTAGACTGAAAACATAGCAAGAGGAAAAATAAAAGCCAAGGAAGCATAATATATTATTTCTCATAGACTGACTGCCTGAATTACTCAGTTGGCCAAATAAGAAAAAAAGCTGTGTACTTTTGCTTTTAAGATTACAATATTCTGTATGAACATACCTGTGTGTACATTTGTGACTGGGATATCGATATATTCAGCTATATATGGGCAATGAATGGAGATATATAACCTTCATTAGAAATTACATAAAGCCAAATAAGTGAACAGAATCTGGTGTCAGCTGATGTCACGAAAGTGCAGAGTTGCAAGTAAAAAAATAATTTAAAAGATGGAAGGAGATAGATGTAGAAATCTGGCCTGATGGAGTAAAGTCTACTTTACATCTTGGTCACTTTTTCTGCTCTGATTTTATTCTTGTAATCCACATGGGTGCAAACTGCATCAATGTTCATCTATATATTCTTACTGGAACACTCTATTTTTTTCAGGTTGAGTTTACATCACAGTTTTCTGCTATCTTTTTCTTTTTCAAAAAGTACAGTATTTATAATGACAAACATTCCAACCTTGCTCTCCAAATCACTGTCCACATTGGATCAAATGTTATGCTCCCCCAAATAATAATCAAGCAAATTAAAGTCAGGTTTAATGTCCTCTTTCCATGCTTTGTCCTTTTTCTCCCCCTTAGTTAAGTTTGCCTCAAAGCTTTCCCTCTCCCTGGCTGGAGGCTGAGCCTATACTCCAAGTTTACAGCAGAGTGAGTCAGGGGAGGCAATGCCTTTCTCTGCAGAAACTCTGCACTCGCCATTCTGCTGACTCAGCAGAGCTTTCTGCATGGCTAGGCTGCAAGTCCTAAAATTCGATATTATGCAACAGAATATATCACTTCACAGCAACATTTTAATAAGAGTTTTAGAAATAGGCTAATAAAGCAAGGTTCTAATAAGAAGAGAGGCAAGAGGACAAAGCTATAATATATAGGAGTTATCTTTAAATTTACTGTTTCATCATTTGCTCAGGCATTCATTAATCTGCTGCAATAATATATTGAACCTTTCCTGTTATTAATTTGTGTACTTTGTCAATGACAGTGGTTACTGGCTATCATTTTACACATGCATACAAATGAACAGAGAGGTAGGAATTTTCTCCTCTTTTCAGTTTGACTTCTCAAGGCTTGTAGAGCTCTCAGTTTTCCGAAGACTGAGCTTTCAGCAGTTTCAGCAGTAGGCATTCCTATCAGAAAAGGCTCAGAAAATGAGGGACTGAGTTATCTTTTAATATCAGACAAACTTCTGTGGGCAAAACAGGATAGTCTAGGGCACAAGAAAGATTTTTTTGTGCAAAAGTCACAAAGAAGGAGTATGCAGGTGCTCCAGCTCAGACTGCTAAATGCATTTTCTTCATCAAGAAGAGAAAAAGGAATTATATCCTAGAAGACAAGGAGCAATTGCACAGGAGACATCTGAGTGTGCTTCACTAGAAGCTAGCTGCATGTTGTCCGGCCATACCTACGTGTCAGTCAGGAAGAAATTTAATAACCTGCATGATAAAAGATCATTTGCTGAACTTGGTATTGGATAAATTTCAGTCCCATTTTAATTCCTGTGAAATAAAGCACAATTATGTCCCTGAAACACAGGAATGGGAGCATCAAGAAGTTTCTCCTGGCTGAGCCCCAGAGGTTTAGTGAAAAGGACAACCATGCACATCACAGATGCAGCAAGAGCAGTTCTTCTTAAGGTATCAGATACATACGAGCTTCCACTATGACAAAAGTTTTGCTTCTTTTCATCCTCCACACTTAGCAGCGTAGCTCACAGGATGTATGGCACAGAATCCTGATAAAATCACATTGATTTGTTATGTATTAAGGTTTGCCAAACACTAACCCACAAGCTTGTGATAGAATTAATTTCTTCTGCCAAAGCACTTACTCTAAGTGCTGCAGCAACTTAATGAGGAAAATGGTTATTTGAAGGTTGCCCGGAAAAAGGATACACGTAAATATTTATTCCATGAATCTAAAAGATAGCAATATGACAAAGTTATTCCAATAAAAAAATTCCCGATTCCACAGCCACTTCCCCCCCCAACCCCAGTGTGGTGTCATGGAATCAGTAGAAAAAAATCCTCCCAGCCCAGCATGGAACATCAAGTAAGAAAATATGAAATCTTTAATTACAAAATTCCTCCTTCAGCATTTTGCTGAAATTATTAAGGCATTTCTGTGAACTGCAGTTGTTTTCTTTGGCATGCAAGCTGAATCTGGAGGTTTTATACTCCCTGATAGAAGTGGCTGTTGAAAGCAGGGCAGAAATAATGAGGACTAAAGCACACGAGTTGTGGCAGGCCTTTTATTATTTCACTGAAAACTGAAAGGGGGAGGCAGGGAATATTTTATGAGTAATGTGTTTCTCACGTTTTGGACTAAAAGAAATAATAGAAATATGGTGGGAAACACCATGAAAGATCACATCAGAACTGTGAAAGCCATATAGCACTCTACTTTGGGACACAAAGGAAAAAGATTAGCTGGAAAGAAATAGAACTCGGCAAAATTCGGCTCAAATGTCCCAGTGTCCAGGGCACAATCCAGAATGTCCACTTTTTAGTACTGCCTGGTTGCTAATACCAGCAGGTCTGAAAGGTGCACACAACTCCCCCAAGTTATATACACCAAGACAGTGGCAGACAATGGTCCACGCACACATGCAGAAGCTTGGAACCAAATGCAGTTCTACTCCTGCAAAGTCTCCGTATGTGTCCAAAGCACAACATTTCAGATTCTTGCTTTACCTTTTCTGATCTGATTGTGCTCCTGCCTGTGTGCTACCTTCGTCATATGGAGGGAGGCTACTCTTACTTGATCTCCTCTCCCACCTGACTCCACCTCCCAGCATCATCTCCTCTGAACACTCCTACACTGGAAGTTAGGGCGCTATCTGGGGAAGAGGAACCACAGCTCAGAAATGCCTCAGAAGCACGTTTCTCAATCCCTGAGTACAGTGCAAAATACACCACCTCTCTCAGCAGCTACTTTTCAACGAGAGGGAGCCTCAACTCTGTAGGCATGTATTACCCCCAAGAGGCCTTCACCACCTAGCTCTTGCCCCTGCAGCAGCCCCACATGCCTTCAGCACCCAGGCTCTCTGTAGAAGCAGAGTGGAAGCACCACTGGGCCCGTGCTTTCTGCTGGTTTTCTGCTGGCCATAGCATCTGCCCAGAGCCCTTCCCAGAGGAGCTCCTCTCTCTACACTGACCACGCAGGCAGCCGAGGCATCAAACACACGGGGTGTAGATATAGGCTGGGACTGTACTTTTCCCATGCTGCCGCAGATCATATTGAGTGCTCATCAGTAAGGGATGAGGAACTTTTCCACAGCGTACATCAACACCTGTGGGGTAGCAAGTGTAGCAATAGTGTAGGGTTGTGATCCTTTATGTTTTGGACTCAGGTACTGCCCTGTAAGTTCTTTTGAGAAGCCAGCTGCCAAATTCTTTTAATGTTAACCATTGCTCATTAGTAATACCACGATTATTAAATAATATATAAATATTTGATGAAGTATTAAACTGTTATATTTAACTATTTTTTTTTTAAATATGCATCAATTCAAGAGCTAAACAAAAGTAAGTCATCCATTCTGGAACAAATTTTTCAGCTCCAGGTACTGAATTCACTTTCCCCGTTTCAAAAAATAAGGATGCCAAAAACTGGATGCAGTTCTGTTCCCTATCTGTGTTGCACATAGGTATTTACGGTTCATGGATTATGATCAGAAGAATATGAGGCCTGTGATACTATACAAGGTGGTGTACAGCTGGTATGCAGCTCCATATTGCATGATAAAAGTGCTTGGTGGTTTGCAAAAAATAGATGGTAGCTGAACAGAAATGTTGATGTTAGACATATCCATTGATTCAAATGATCCAGAGATCACAGACCAATTCCTCTACCCAGGAACGCTTTGAGGATCCCACTGAGCCACCTTCCCTGCTATCCATTTCAGCTCCCTGTCAGCTCATGCAGACCCAGGGAGGCGGCTTTTGGTGGCTGCCAACCACTAGTTACATGCTGATCATTTTAGAGTTCAGGTCTGCTTTTTGCTGAAGACTGTTCACTGAGTAAAAGTATTAAGCCATGATCTGTAGACTTCCCAGAGCAAAAGTGCTTCCTGATCAGATTTTCTAGCACTGAAAACATATACCCAATTTATGTTCCACAATAGCCCTTTCTAATGGTTTCTCTGTCCTTTATCCATGATGAGTGACATTTTTGACTACTACATCGTTCAGAGTTTGTAAACCACTTGTACCGCCATCACCTCCCAACATTTTTGCCATCTTTAGCTGAAACAATGGAAAATGCATTAAGGTAATGCTGTTCCGATTATTATCCATAGGCCTCCGACTGAAGAATTCTTGAGGATGAGTTCAGAAAGTCACTTTTATCTTGTATTTTTAAAAGGAAAATTTGTGTTTTCATTATTTCCCTGCATTGCAAAGACCAGTATGACTGGAAAGTCTATAGTGTGATTGTGAGAACTGAAATTAAACATAGCAGAGACTGAGAAGAGGGATGCAGAAATCGCAGCCCTGGTAGGTGGGCACAAAGTCAATTCCTGAATAATGACTGCTCTTTGGTCAGCCTGTTTCTTGCAGTCAGAAGCTCCTTGATCCAAGCCAGCAGCTCAGCTGCCTGCAAACAGTGGCTTCTGGCTGCAGAAAAATGTCTTTGCTAGAAGACGGGACAGCTCAGTGACATCAAGCAGACCGGCAGAGAGCAGCAGCAGCCCTTTCAGGAGCATGTGGCAGCAATAGCAGAAGACAGCATTTCTGTTGCTTTGCTCTGTGAGCCCTATCTCCATGGAGAGGAAATCAGTTGCTTTCTAAGATTAGATCCACCTCTGCTTAGTATTCCCTGCACAACCTTTGGTGAATACACACACAAGAAGGCAAAGTCCACACACTGAGTTCACTTGCCCCTTTTCAGAAATAAGAATACCATGAACTGGGTGCACATGCTGATAGTGCTTGTGGAGAGCAGAGGTATCACCCAGAGGCTACTGAGATGGTCAGCCATGGACCAAACCACGGTCAGAGGAGTGCCTGCCTGGGCAAGGGAGAGCTTGGTGGTCTGCACCTCCCGGGATGCTTCTCTTCCCAGGTTTGCGAAGAGCACATGTGGAAAGGCTAGAGGTGCAGAGCAAAGCACCTGCAGGTCCTGGTACTCCTTAAGGACATCTAGTAATTTCAGTCTTCATTGTGCCCCTGGGATGGCTGGCACCAGAATCACTTGGAAAAGCAGTGCTAGTGGTCTCCTTCAAGACTCAGTACAACAGTAGGATCCTGCTTTCTGCGAACTTTCCAGTTGTTAGCCAAACCAGCACAAAGCAGCGCTGTTAACACATAGTTAAATGTGCACTGTTTCTCCCCACCCCCGAATGTCAGCTTACCATATAAACTGCCATTTCTATGAAGCCTGTGACTTGAAGAGTCAGGTGCTATCCACTGAGCACAGGAGAGGTCAAATCTCACCCAGAACTGTTTTCTTACCACTTTGACTAAACCACCACTCTCCTGTTTCTCTTTACTGACTGCCCTTTTATTGATGAGAAAGAAAATGCGTTTTTAGAGTGGTATTTTCTCATTTATTGTAATGTCAACCCAGAGAAACTATTGACATCGATAGTGCTGAACAACATGAGAGAGGAAAATCAGGCCCCAGTGGTTCAGGGAGGATTTAAAGGGATCACTGGTTCAGAAAAAGTATAAAGCAATTTTCTGTGTCACCAACAATTGTACCTTTCCACCAGCAAGGCAAACTTCTCTTTCAAGAATGTTTTTCAAAACTTACACTCTACACTCAACCATCTCCCGGTGAGTGCTAGTTAGCAGATACTTTAGATAAAGCAAATGAGATAGGAGGAATCATTTTGTCTTCTCATCTCCAATGTTAAGAAGGTTACTTAATGAAAGTCCAGCTTGTGAGGTGCTGAGCCACCTGTGGACCACCAAACACATGATTCTGAAGTCTGCTTATTTGTACAAAATCCTGCTGATGGATTTCATATGCTTAAGCAAAACTAGTTCACTGGAACATTGTTTAAACTACTGTTCATACACAGAAGTATTCCATGAGAAAAAAAGTGATTTTTCTGGTTCACAGAGTGTATTTGAACTCTGTCCTGAACTGCAAAGTCTACAATACATACGGCCCACAAACACTGAAAAAAATCCAAAAGATTCCAGCATGAGTGACATGCTGAAATAAACCCAGAGCTTCAAGAGCTGAAATTAGCTATGTGTATTGTGAGCAGCTGTCATATAAATCATTCCAAATATTTGGTCCTTAGTCCCACATTTTGTTCCTTTCTAGTTATTCTTTTTGCCCATTGTTCAAATTCCCCATAATAAAATCAAACAAACACGTCTTCTTTCTTATCAAAGCCAATAAATTTCTTGGCTTCTTGCTTCATGTCTCAGCTACCATATCACCGCTTCATTTAACTTCACTCGATTGATCCTGTATCATGTAAGAAATCTGCAACTGTTAATGTTGTCTTAAATTATTTCTTGGAAGTTATATATTAATTATTGTATTATTATATGATATAATTATCTATGTTACCTAATTATATATTATGTAGAATATGTAACATAGATCACTATATTACATAATAATATATTTGTATGTAATATAATGATATTTTATAATATAATTAATATAACATATAGGCATAATTAATCATAGAATTGTATTTTGTTAATCTCATTGATTTTTAAAAATCTGTTCATAAGCTTATATAAATTTTTAAAACTGTTTCTTGTCCACAAGCATTTGCCTTAAAAAAAAAAAAATGAAAAGAACTAATCTATTGGCCATTCACTAGCAAGGTGCTTTGGCTATTTATTATTATCCATGTTATTCATATTAAAAGATCATTTCCACAATTCATATTATAATGTTACTTGGCTCCCTGATTGACAAATTGGAATTCTTTTTAAAATATTGACCTTGTAGATCAGGGTGCTGATACTAAAGCTTTCAGCTGCAGTACATCTCTACAGGCAAACAGGCCAAATATATCTACAGCATGGGGAATATGCTCGGGATCTTCCCTGGAGTTTAGAATATAGTTTCTTGACTTTTGGGGAATATTTTTAAGCTTGGTCATAATCAGTGTTCTGTTTACAGCACAGAGCTTCAAACCAAAGTGCAAATCTGCAGACCTCTCTAGCAAGCCAATTAGTGAGAGTCATTATGTAAAAGGGGATATTCCAGGAGAATTTCTGATTTATTGTGCCAAGCTCTACTCAAAGAAATCAGGTCCCTTGGTTTCTGCTTATTTAACAACAGAATTTAGCTACTCATGCACAGAGAAAAAAACCCAAATGTTAACAAGACACCTTTTATCTTTCAGGACAGTATTTGTCCTGAAGTGTACAAAAACACTTGGGAGTACTAGATCATTACACGAAAACTATTACAGTGGGTTTAGCTCTACAAAAAACACTGATCTAATTACACTTTTTTCATGCTGTGGGGGTTTTCATTAGTCAATGTGCCAGGACAAAATGTATCTCCATCTATCCACATATAAGCCTGCTTGATCCTGCCAAAGGGAGCATAAATATCCTATCACTTAAGAATGAGACCAAGTGGTAAAAATAATAAAAAGAAAAACCTGCTCTAACACACAGGGGAAAGGACCCAACACATAGTTGTTTTCTACAGCTTTGAGCAAAAGTCGTGATACACTTTGAACATCATAATATCTCCCTGAAAAGGGAACCTCCCCTTCTGAACCTGGTATTTCATAATGCCTCACCAAAGGGAAGTGCACACCCTGTATTTCCCCAGCAAGCACCCACTGCAGCAGTTCTCGCATCCTTCCATCGCTCACCCACACCTCAGGATATGATATGTGTCTCCACCACCCCCTCTGAGAGCCTCCGGTAGAGCCACCCCTCTCCGTACATGCCTACACGCATACTACCCCCTGCTCAGGTGACAGGTAGGCAGTGCTCAACTGTGGCACTAGGTATTTACACTTAGGCAACCAAATTCTCCTTGAACTGCCTTGAGGGTTAGACAAGCCATCCTTTGGCTCTGCTTTAACTAGATCTCCATTGGCTATAGTGGAAACTGTAGATATTTAAGTGGAAACTTTAGATATTTAGTGAGTTTGTACATACCTACAAGCAGACACCTATACTTAAGTGTCTTAACTTCTGATTGAATCCCAGTGTGGTTACTTAGGTGTAGAGCTTTGAGATAAAGTAGTCTCATCATTAACTCATACCACCGAGGCCACTGACAAAGCAGAATTCAGCTTTAATTACTCTATTTTTGTGATGTGTTCTAAAATATTTTGAAGGCAGAATACTTCTTGCTCGTATTGTTAGGGAACAAGCTGCAAAACTAAGAGAAGAAATAATGATCCAGACCAAAAGAAAAGGGCTCACCCTATCTTTGTAAGGCAGCCGTGCTAAGAAAATTAACCACAAGACATTTTGTGGTAAAGAACAGCTAGCAGAAAATGGCCAGATTTCCCATCCTGCCTAGTACAAGTTGTAGGAGGTCAGCTGTGAACACCTGAGCTCCTCCCCTGACAGGTGCTATTTTTCCTTGTCCTTGCTGCAGCTGATCAAGGTACCTTCAGGAGGCCAAAATGTGAACTATCTGTAACCTCCTCTGGCCCTCCCTTCCAAATGCTGCCTGGGGTAGCGCCAGCAAGTCAGACTGCATCTTACATACTCTCTGCCTTAGGTCTTTCCTGATGAAGCCAATTTAAAGACCAAGTCCCAGCTTGTCAGTGAAATGCAAAATAAAAGGTTTCACTCTATTTGGGCAGGAACAGCAGCTGCTGTGGGTTGGCCAAGAGGGGCAGCCTTTAGCCCTGGTGCCATTTTTGTTTATGTGTGGAGTCCAGAGGGTGAAGTCAGTGGAGCCAGGCCTTTCCTACCATACATGCCTAGGGAAGCAGAGCCCAGAAATGAGTTCAGATCTGACCAGTCTGGCAGAAAGCTTCCCATGGCAGGACCGTTCTCTTCTGGGAATGTGCATCTCCTTCCCTTATGTAAGTTGATCAAAGGAACCATGATTCACTTAAGATTTGTTCCACTGTAAATAAAACCAAAGCCTTAACCACAAACACTTTACATGTGCTACTTAGCAGTGTGTAAGCTATATTCCCAGTCCCCTCTGGGTTTTTGCAACTAGTCCAAGATTCATTTATTACCATTCCATGTGTCTAATACTATCCTGCTGATCTATAGAAAAAAAATACACAGTAAGCAACAACTGCGTATTATAAAAGGCTCCCACTTTTGCTGCTTAATGCATTATCTGACTCATATATCTTTGCATTACCACAAGGTTTCTGGAAATTAAAGTGTTGGAACGTGACTTGCATGGTACACAAGATTTTCTGGCAGGCTTACAAGGTATCAAAGGATCAGATCAAATTTGTGTAAGATGTAGGTCTAATAAGTGGAAAAATGGTTGCGTGGTTGTATAACTGTTGACAGCTGATGCAGGCATGCTCTCATTTCATGTACAAGCACTTTATGTACTCCTGTCTCACATAAGTAAACATTTCTCCTTTTTAATCTTGAGGGATAGTTTTAAAGCCGAGTATCCAAACAAACAAGATATGAAGAAAACTTTTATCACTTCAGCATTCCATAAATGGGGCTGATTTGTAAGCAGACCTTGAATTTCAGACTCAGAAGTCAAGGTGTGAAGCAGAAAACTCCCAGAGCAAGAGGTTTCAGCTCCACAGCCTGCAGCCACGGCACCCGCTGCTGCCATCTCTGCACATCACACAGGAGCAGTGGGGTAGCACATGTCAGACATGCACGGCAGAGTTGCCCTAAGTCCTCCAAAAACCCTGTGGCTGAACATGTAAACTATGTTCCAGTGAGGTACAGTCGATTTTGGAAGCAACTGTCAACCTAAAGATAACACTGAGGTCAAAGGTAAAAGATTTATTGCACTGCAATTCAAAATGTTTGGGAATAAGCTCAAAAGAGGCATAGAGTAATGGTTTCCATCCGCCTTTTTCTTTAGATTTTGTCATTACTAATTAATTAGAAATAAGCAACATCAGAAGTAGTCAATATACTAATTTATTAAAAAGACGCAATTAAGTAAAGCATTTAGCGTATCAGCAAGAACACCAGGGACATATCGCATTGTATTTTAAGCAAATACAGGATAGAGTAAAATTTTCAAAAGCGTGCAAGTCTGACAGACATGTACAGGAGATCTTGTAGGGTCAGTTAGCAAATGTAACTGGAATTCCTAAAATTATAAATGGCAATTTCCCATTTCCCAAGGGATTTCACACAACATCAAATTACTTCCCTAAAGACCTCCTTGTGACAAACAAAAAGAATATAGAGATTGGAATTTGGCACTTTGGGGGACCACTGTGACAAGTATATAACTTACTGCTTCACTGCAGAAAATTATGACTGAAGTTGATCTGAAAGGAATGTTTTAAAAGAAAATCTTGAGTTATTTCAATGACAAGCTTAAGGGATGGATTCTGGATGAAGCAAGATGGTGTACACATGAGGAACCTGAAGAACTTTCTCCCCTTTTAGTTACTAGGGGTACCTATGAGGGACAAGCATTAAAATCCACAAAATTCATAGCCTCTACCTAAAAATCTGGAAGATTTGTCTAAAGAAGTCTTAATCTTTCTGATGTCATTTTTCAAGAAATCTTAGAACTCTGGAGAAATTCCAGACAGCTGGATGTCAACAGGAGACAGGTATAAAAAAGGACTGATGAAGAAAGATAATATGTAGGCTACTGCTTCAGAGTAACATAGATAATTGCCATGGTGGCTTTTAATCAACACTTTAAAGTATATAGTTGAAGCTTTTCAGGTGAATTTGAACACTTCTAGAATTTGTTGTTCTCCTTTTCCTATTCTGCCTGGTATATCATCATCTTCAGATCTCAAATGATTTTTTAAAAAAGTTACTAAAACAAACCTTATAAACACAAGGCGGGGAGGGGGGGGGGAATGATGTGTCTGAATCTCACCACACTTACATAAGGTTGCCATGGTGTCTCTGCTCCCTGAAAGCCAAATCTGGGGGAGGCCTCTCATCCCAAACATACCATCAGTCCAAACCTGCTTGGTTGTCATCACTTCCAGACTCTGTCAATAACTAGTAATAAGGTGCTTTTATAATTCTCCTTTCCATGTTTATATAAAACATATTTCTGATGTAGATGATATAAAGGGCTGTGCACTAAGGTTTATACCACTCCTTAAGTCTGCAAAGAACACTTAATTCGCAAAGGTAAATGATCTGTTTATTGTCAAGTATCAAGCTACTCATTAGATGTTGCCTCTGACGAATGTTTTGTTTACTGTCTGGCCAAGTGCTAACTCTGTCTGATGTGCCCTGGGGAGAGCAGCATTTCTAAATCCACAGCTTTTTGGAATATGGTTTAAAAACTGTTGATTTGCTTATTAGAAGACAACCAGGCAAACACATTTGATTTTGAATGGAGTCCCCAGACAAAAGGGCCAAAAAGTAAAGGCATGATCTCAGACAACATTCTGATCCTTCAAATGCAAACATGAAGGTAGATGTTTTAAAATGTCTGGGTCCTAGCTGGCAGAGCTGCATGACTGTCAATGGTCCTTTGGCCAATGGACTAGAGAACACCTTGAAGTTACTAAGTAAAGCATCAGCAGCTAGAAACACCCACAGTTTTCTTCTATATTGTTGTGGTTTAACC
>VZTL01097845.1:0-11488 GCA_013400535.1 Scopus umbretta | reverse complement strand
TGATTCTATTCTATGATTCTCTTCAATTTAGAAACAAGAATGTTTTGTGTGACTATGTCAAAGGCCTTATGGAAGTTAAGATAGATGACATCAGTTGCTCTTCTGTTATCCTCCAACACAGTCACTCCATCCCCGATGGCCACCAGATTAGTCAGGCAGAGGAAAAACAGTCCCCTGTGCAGGGGTGCATAAGGGCTCAGGCCCAAACTGCCCCTTAGTGTGCAGGTGCCCTGGTGGCACTTCTCAAGGAGTAACCACTTCTCGTTACCCCTCTGCCTCTCACATGATTCCTCCTTTAATGTTTGTTCCCTGGAGCTATTTACACAGGGAGAAATATCAGCAGTCTGTTGCTTTTTAATAGCTTCAGCAGTTCCTACTGGGTGCTGGGGAAATAGCTTGTGAAGGGAACAGTAAATATGAGGAAGGAAATTGGGAAGCTCATGAAATTGGAAAGCTCCACCAAACCTCAACCTTAATTCTGTGTGCTGGTATCCTGGGCCTTTGCTGAATGTGTTTGTGTACATATGTGTGTGTGTATGTGTAGAGTGTTTGTGTTTGTAAAAACCATGGACTGCTAAATGCTAGAATAAAATGTAAATTCTTAAATATTTTTGTGTACTATTAAAGCAACTGCTATGTGAAAGGCTAGTGGATTTTGCAGTTCTCTTTTAGAATTAAAAATGGACTTTACCGTAGACAAAGTCACATCAGCACTTTCTTTCCAGTTCCGCTGCTTACTCATAAATCAGCTTCTCTGTTCACATTACCAAAATAGCAGGATGAACTCTGCTCAGATTTCCCCCTCCAGCCTCCTCCACACTGTGGATCTGGCCACAAATGGGGAAATAGAGGCTGAGTGAACATGAGAAATGTTAGTGAGCAGAAAGATGGGGCAGTGGATGCCAAATTTGCAATAACCAGACAACACCAGACACTTTCTGAGTTCCTGTGCCCTTCAGGACAGAAGAGATGCTGGTTTCCTACATAGAGGGTATTGCTCATGTGTTGCTTACATGCCATCATTGTTCCTTTCCTTGCTGGTGTGCAGTAGATCTGCCATTCCCGGAGAACACCACCCGTCCTGTCCTCAGAGGTGGCCCCAATGCCATTGCCCTCTACAGAGGCAACAGCAGCAGTTTTGTCCCAGGGAAGGCACTGATGGTGACCGGCCTGTTGGATGCCTTTGTGTACACAAGCAACGAGGAACCGGACCCTGAGCTGCTGGAGACCCTGACCCCTGGCAGACCTGCCTACGAGGAAAAGCGGTGAGAGGCTGGGCAGGGCTGGGAGGAGAGTTTGGCACCAGAGTCACCCTTGCCTGCTGTCCCAAACCCCAGTCAGGACTGGAAGACAAGTGCCACCTCCAGACCAGAGTCTCCTCATGGTAGTATTGAGTCCTGGCCTTTTTCCACCACCTGGTCTGAGTTTGTAGGTATCTCCCTCTCCATAGCAGTCCTGGTGCAGCTGTACAGTTGCAGAATAAAGTATTTGAGGAGGAATTTTCTGACCAAATTATTGCTGGTTATTATTTTATAATTTTACTTCTTTATTATAAAATTGTAATGGCCTATATAATAAACTTTCCAGTACCACTTTCAACAAGAAAAGGTTTTTCTTAGGTTCAGGATGGAATTTTAGGTCACAATGAGGGCACGGGAAGGACTTCAGTATTGCTCGTCTGACCCAGGAGGAAATCCCAGCCCTGCTTCATCCAAACCAAGGATTGGAAGCTGGGTTACTGTTTATTCTGGGTTGAGCCACTTTTTGGTTTTTGGGTTTCTTTTTCTCTTTGTGGGTTAAGGGAAATGTTAGTAACCTCAGAATTTTGTGAGATATGAGAACTGTTTCCTTCACATTTTAGGCATGCTCTACTAACAGGAGAAAGAGGATAACAGAGTGGGTAAAGGACAGTGGAGCAGGTGGAGGAGCAGAGACAGTGAGGTGCCATGCACGTGAAGATGGGGTGGGGTGTATAGACCCAGGCAATAAGCAAAAAAACATCTGGACAAGCTCTTGTCTGTGGTTTTGATGGCAAAGCACCAGGCTTGACCTCTATGTGTAATTGTCAACTAAATACCAATATCCTGGCTCTGTAGCTGGAGGAGATTCACTCTTTCTGGATGGGCCCGTGAAAAGACCATTTGATACTACAGTGGAGTCAACTGCATCAGAAAAGGGTGTAGTTTACTCCCATGACCATTTACTCCCACTACTTATTCACATCATATTCCTATTCCTTCCTTTGCTCGTCTTCCTCCCACCTGTGAAACAAAACCTGCATTTGTTCCATAAGGAGGTGGTGTCCTTCCCTGAGAAGCTCTGAGCAGCTCTGCTGTGTGCAGCTCCTCACAGTGGGGCTTCATAGAATCAGACACATAGAATAGTTTGGATTGGAAGGAACCTTTAAAGGTCATCTAGTCCAACCCCCAATCATGTTCTTCACCTTTGAGTTGAGGGCTCTTGCTCAAGCATTTCATCTTCAGGTGCTTTCCAGTTTCTCTAGCTGCACCCCACCATTCTTCCAAGTGGTCGCAGGCTGAGCACGAGTGTGTCTATACTATCTTGCCTGTCTTCAGATCAGTCAAAAAAGCAGCCAGTGCTAGAATCGAAAGGGTTTGATGAAGCCCATGCTCTTCTCTCTCAAGATTTAGTGAGCTCTTGGGCTTTCTTTTGAGACAAGGAGGTACTGGGGATATCTCTCCAGACCTTTTGAAGGGAGAAGACTGTAAGTGCATGGTTTCACCCTCTGGTGCAGGCAGGCATGACTCGTGGGTGAAGAGGACTCAGGTTTCTGGCTGGCAGGTCATGTTTTCTTTCATTTACATGTCTGTCTCTTGCAGGCACCAGCTGGGAGATGTGTCCATGAGCCAGTGCAACTGCTGCTCTGTGACCCGGGACTCCTTGTCCTACGTCCTCAGCAGGCCCACCCCTGGCAAGTTCAATGACTGCCCCAGCAAACGCTTCAGCCAGACTCTCTCCTTCTGCCTTCATGTAGCAGGTGGGTATTAGCACCTCCTGTACTGCTGTTTTCCCTCCTGTGGGTATTAGTATCTCCTGCTCCTGTAGGCAGGACCTACTAAGGATAAGAGGACATGCACAAAGCCGGAGATGTCCAGGAGACCACCCAGAGTCATGCTGAACGCCAAAGGAAACAGAACTAGGACATCTGACAATTTTCTGCAATATTTTTCTTCATGACAACCCATGCCAAGCTGAGTTTCTCCAGTCTTCATTCCCACTGCTCAGGGTGAAGTGAAGCCTTTTTGGGCCTTCTGAATGATAAGCAGGAGCTGAGTTGCACCCATCCCAGAATGAGCTGGATCCCATGACCAAGGTTGCGCTGGCTGGGTAACAGTTGGCTTTTTGTTTCCTAGATTGCCAGGAGTGGCTCCTGAAGTCAGAAGAGATCCTGATGACTCTGGTCCAGGCCCTCAATGGGTTCTGCAGCTGTGGAGTCTCTGCTGCCTACTTCAAAGGTGAGCTGGGCAGAAGCAGGGCAGTCCAGGGACCACCAGTGATTAATGATCATTCACTTCCGATTCTCAGCCCTGTGTTCCCTGTTACATTGCATCTTCCTGGCTTGGATCCCAGCTTATTTGAACTTGGTGCTGATGACAGAAATGTTGAGTGTTAGGCAGAGTATGGTGCTGTTCTTCCATGTTCTGCAGCGCACTTCCATCTGCAGCTCCACCAACACACATCAGTGCTCATCTGCAGACCACCAGCTATTTTGGCCTTGAGATTTTGCAGTCAGACAGATGTGGCAACAGGGTTGACATCTCAACTAGGAGTTTGTTGCCTACTTGACCTTACGATCCATATGAACTAAGCCAAGTTGCAGCAGAAACGCAAGTGGCCTTACTGCTCTGTATTGCTTTTCTGATATCCCTACTACGTTAGTGCACTAATGTGATGAGTACATGCAGGCACATGAAAAGAGGAGCATGACTCTGCAGCCTGCATTGGCAGCAGCATTATGTTTAGCTTATGTTTAGACACTCCCCAAAGAGACCATTCTGTTCACTGTTGGGACTACAAGGCTTTAAAAGGACGAGGACAGTATCTGGGTGTGCTGTGTGACTTGGTCCCAGGATGCCCCTTCACACAGGCAGAGCTCACAGCATTGTGCGGATGGTATGAGCTGCCCTGCATCAGTCTGACCAGGATGGCAGTGGTGGTAGAGATGAGCTGGTGAGCTCTGTGTCTCTTCCAGGAGAAAGTGGGTCTTTGGTGGCACGGGGAAACTGAGGTAGTTCTCTGCTTGCCTCTGCAGAGCCAAAGGCAGCCTGCCAGGACCTAGGGCTTGTGTTCACCACTCTGCTAACTGCTAAGTCAGAGGACCAGCTGAGCAGCCTGCTGCTAGCCTTCAGGACCTTCCTAGAGACTCCCAGAGTTGTGAGTTTTGACAGAAGGCACATCACAGCAGAAAGCTCCTGCTTCAAGGATATTAATGTGCCAGACTTGCCTCCAGGTACCAGTCATCATTCTTGCAAGTTGGGGGATACAATGTATTTGAGGGTGGACATGTGGGTCTAGCTCTCATAGAGGAGGGAGATGTCCCTCCCTCCATTTCCCCAGCTCTGGCAAAGATCTCTTCCAATTCCATCACATCCAGTTACTAGAGCCCATATAACTCATTATCTGGAATAACAGCAAGCTCTTGTTACGGCTGGTATTAGCCAGAGTATTGCCAGGGCTCTTCTAAAGAGTATGGAGCACACGGATGATAAAAATCTGAGCCAGCATCCTCAGTCATCTGCTGAATTTGGTCTCACCCCAGCAAAATAGTGTGCAACGTTGTGTTGTTTCTGTGTGGCTCTGTGCTTAGGCCCATATTTGTGACATTTTTGCTTTCCAAGGTGTCCCATCAGAGATACCAGAAGGGACTCAAAAACCTTCTGTGCCAGTGGCTAAGCTACTCATCAACGAGGTCAACCCAGACAACCCAGGGGGAGCAGAGGATGCAGAGTACATTGAACTCTTCTACACTGGACATACACACTTTGACCTCCAGGGATACTGGTTGGTCCTCTACAATGGTAAAAATAGCCAGGCCTACCGGGTGTTGGACCTGTCTGGACACCACACAGATGAGCTGGGTTACTTCTTGGTGGGGAGCAGCACCATGAGCCCAGCACCCATGATCAGGCTGCCCCCCAACACCATCCAGAATGGGGTGGACGCTGTGGCTCTCTACTATAGCAACACCACCCTCTACACAATGAACATGGCTGTGACTGCAGAGGGGCTGGTGGACGCTGTGGTGTACACATCCCGAATGCTGGAGAAGGCAGACCAGCTGGTCAAAGTGCTGGTACCAGGGCAGAGCATCCTGTATGAAAATGATTCTCACAGCACCGAGGATGAGTCTCTGAGCCGCTGCCACAGCCTGAGCGCAAAGATCCAGAGCAGCTTTCAGGTGGGTTGATGGCAGATGTCCTTTCTTCATCCATAGTCACTGGGACAGCAGAGGTTGTGTTTCAGTATGTCCTTTATTTGGGAGAGCGGGGTGTTTTAGTGAGCCATGTCTACCTCCTGCCATCTGCTGATGCTCTAGTCAGCCCTCACCTCCCTGCCCCGTTCACCTGCCTATTGTTGGCCTGGTAACAGCTCCCTGCCCTGTGCAGTGTGGCTTAGAATCAGGAGATTCCTGAAGACAGCTCACATGCCACCAACCTCAAAACCAGGGATTCTGCTTTTTGGAAGCATCTTGGACTTTCAAGTTACCCCAAGACAGATGTGGAGCCACCTCTTCATCCCCACTTGTTTGGTGCCACCTTTGGGATGTGTGGTACAGCATGTCATGTCCCTGAAACCCAGCTTCCTGCAAGGCCAATGTGTGAAGGACATGCCTTGACCACTGGCATGATTGATATGTGTTAATTCATCTGAACTGTTTTTATTTCAAAATGTCTAGTTTCAGATAGTCCCCCCGAAGGAACGTGACAGAGTATGTATGCTTGTCCTGCACAAAGCAGGAGGGTAAGGGAGGGCTTTGCTGCTTTACTGCTGATGCCTGCTGGGATCGGGCCAGCGCAGAGGTGTGCTCAGGTCCAAAACTGGGGCAATAAAACTGCTCTAGAAGCAGAATAGGTCTGCTGGCAGGAGGGAGGTGCATTTGCAGTGGGAGAGGACAAGTGAAGCTATGCTGTGGACTGGAGACACAAGTGTAGAAGTACTGCCGACGGTACGGAGAGGGAATTGTTCCTAGTCCCGAGGGTAGGAGTGAAGGCGGTGCTGGGGATGCATGGTGATGGGACCCTGCAATCAGGACAGCCCTTGAACAGATAGTGGGAGTGAGGAGCAGGTGGTGGGAGTGAGGGAGGAAGAACCACCATATTTTCTTCAGGCCCCACCAGGGAGCCATGGGAGGCACGAACAAGAGGTAACACTGTGAGCAGCTGTAACTCCACCTGAAGAAATGGGAGCAGCAGTGGTTGCAGCAGCTTTTGTATCTTCCTGCAGGTGACTATGGTGACGCCGCTAGGGGAAAACTTCTGCAGCAGCTCCTCAGTGCTGGTCTCTCCTGCCATCCGCATCAATGAGCTGTGCCTGTCTGGTGGCACTACCCTCTACCACTTTATTGAGCTGGAGGGGAAGCCTGGCACCAGCCTGGGAGGGCTCAGCCTGGTCTTCCTGTCAGGGAAGGAAGGCAAGGTGCATGCCAGCATCCCACTGAGGGGCACCATCGGAGCCACAGGGTTGTTCTTGTTTGCACTGGATGGAGGGCATGGGCATGGTGAGGCTGATGGCGTGGACCTGGCGTGTAGTCTGTCTTCAAACAAATGGGCAGGTGGTTGAGCAGCTTTGAGAAAAGGGATGGAGGAGTGTGCATGGTGTGGGGAACAACTCTTCCTTGCTTTTCCTGTTGTTTATTCCTGGTTTTTCTCTCTTTGTTCTGCCTGGGCTGTTCTGTCACACTCCAGCTGAGAAGGTGCTTAATCCTCCTCCGTGCCTCTGCTGAGCTCTCTGTGCGGGGCAGAGAGACTGGGAGGACTGAAAGCTCCTCCTGCCAGTACTAAGACAAGGGGGCTTTCAGGAGAAGCAGGGTCCACCGGGACAGTAGGGTCATTCACTGATGCCATGTTCACTGATGCTCACTGGGCCCTGCAGTGCTGCTGCCTCCTCCTGGTCCTGAGGTGGTGTTTCCTCAGCACATTTGTGTATCTTCATTTATTTTTTGTTCACCTTAAATTCTGGCTGGGCTGCATGAAGAGGACTCTGCATCTCAGAGAACCTTGATTTTCTTGGAAACCTGTGTTCACAGCAAGCAGTCACTTCTTTATAGCTTTACTTGGCCCCAGTCACCACCATTATTTTGTCTTCTGTTTCTGTTCTTGGAGTTCTCCTCATTACAAGCTTGTCCTGTCAGGCTCAAGACTGAGCATAATACTATCTAGATGTTTACCCCACTTATTCCCCTGGCATTTCCAGATGGCACAAACCTGACTTTCAAGGCAATCTCTGCTGCTATTGATGGCTCCAGTGCTATTGCTGTGTACAGCACCAGCTGGATTCCTGATGGCACAAAGGCAACTTCAGAGGACCTGGTGGATGCCTTGGTTTATATGTGTGAGCCCAGCACAGCTGGAGGACACTTGGACTTCTTTGGACCATCTTACACTCTGCCCTGCAAGGATGACAGGTGAGGTCGCTTCTCTGGGAAAATGTCTTTGCATTGCCCGCACCCAGAGCCTCCAGATGGCATGTCACTGAACTTGCTGCCTTGTCCCACATCCTGCACAGCTGAATGCATTCACTGGCACTGTGATGAAAAACAGAGGTGGGTAACACATTGCAATGGAAAATGTTTCCCTGCCCTTTGTGTAGGGAATTGAACTTTGTCCTCTACTGCTCACTTAACTTACTTCCCCCAAGGGATATGTATGGCGTTACATGAAGGAATGCAGCCTTTACAGATAGCAGCTATATATGCTTCTTTGCCAAACTTTTTTTTTTTTTAAATAAACAACAGACCAAACAAAAAAGGATATCCCTGTGAGCAGCAAAACAAAATAAAACCTGGCATCCCTTCTGCTCCTACAACAAACAGGGCTGAGCCTTTCTCTTGGTGATAATACTAGCAGAGTTCCTCCTGTCCACATGATCACCTCTGTTAATTAAATCTGTCTTCCTCAAGTCCTCTATTCCCCTGTCCCATCTGGTGTGAGAGTAGGTTCTGTGTTCCCCTACGAGTGCACGTGCACAGAGCGCAGCCCCACATGCGTGGTTTTCCCAGGAAACTGAGATCTCCTGCTCCTGGGTAGCTGAAACATTGTGCTGAAACCTCACTGGGGTGGTTATTCCCAAGGTCAGGGTAGCAGTTTGGTAGGAGAGCTCACGTGGGCTGACCCCAGGCAGCCTCTGTCAGTCCAGCCCTGCACCCAGAAAAGCTGGTTCCTCACACCATAACTAAGTTTCTAAGCCCTGGGGAGGGAAGCAATAGGTTAGTGAAATACAGGGGCAGATATTGTGTAGCTTGAAAAACTCCTTATCCTGGAGGACAAACTCTTAATTTGGGGAGCCTGGCTGTAATGAGGCAGCAATCTTACTCCTACAGAAGCCAGTCAGACCAAATAGGTTTGCTCTGGCCAAGCCCAGGTCCTCTCCAACTGGTGGGATTGGCTGGACCCATCTCTGTGATGGCTCTGTGAAAGCTGATTTCAGCTCCAGCTCCAGCAAACTCTCCATCATCCCCAGCAGTGTCAGGAACTAGGGCCTGGGAGGAACTTGTGGTTGGAGGTGGGAAGAAAGGTGCGTGATGTGTTGGTGAGCTCTGACTCCTCTTCTGGAGACAGGCCCATGTCCCTGAGCCGTTGTGCCTGCGGCAATGCCAGCACAGAACTGCAGTTTGCCATCTCGGACCCTACCCCTGGTCTGCAGAACAGCTGTCCCCAGGACACCTTCGCAGTGGATCTCCACTTCTGCCTCCTGATACCCAGTGAGTGGAGCTGGGTGCCCCCACTGGTGTGGGGTGGGAGGGCTGGGCTGTGGAGAATGGGGGGCTGACCCCAACTCCCATGCCATGGGAGGGGGATGCTGGCAGGGACCCTGCTGCCTCCCAGTCGTGAAAGGGGATGTGCTGGGGGAGAGCTGGTACGGACACCCATGTGTTGATGTGATGGCGGCCTCACTCACAGCTTCAGCATGTGCTTGTATGAAGGTGGCCACATACTTCATTTAAGATGTCTCTGCTCAGGCAGGGCCAAGCCCTAATGCTTTCTGCAGCATTAGATTTGCAGCAGTGGCAGAAAGCCCCACCAGTTCTCTTGTGATGGCAGGGGCACGGTCAGGGAAACTGCCAGCAAACCCTCCCATCTCAGCCCATCTGCGGGAACAAAGCAGTGTGGCTCCATCCTGACTCCGGAGCCAGCAAGCAAAAGCACAGTTGGGGCCCAAGCCCCTGCAAAGGCCACACTTGGATGAGCTTGTGGCAGTCAAGACCTGGGTAAAATGAAATGGAGGTTCTTCCTCCAGCCTCCTGAGATGGGCAGGCAATGGACCTCTCCCTCTTCTCCCAGCACAAGAGACCACTCTGTACTGGCCCATGTGGTGTGACATGTGGGGCATACCTCTTCTCCATTCTCCTGGGAGGTTGGTCAAGGAGTGAAGTTGGCATTTGTGGTGGTAGTAGGCCAGAAGTGAAGAATGACCCTGCAGGAGAGGGGCAGAGGAGGACGGGATGCAGGGAGGGGTGCGACGCAGGCTCTGGAGGAGCTTTGCTCCTGAGCTCAGGCATGAAGCCAAGTGTTTTGGAAAGGGCACACAGCTGGGAGCTTAACAGCCCCAAGCTGCACCCAGAAAACCATGTCTCTTTTTCCTCTAGACTGTTCCATGTGGACCCTGCACCACAGGAGGATGCTGGAGAGCTTGGGAAGGGTCTTGGTGAACTCCTTAGAGATGAATTGCTCCTGTGGTGTCTCTGACCTCTAACTGCAAGGTTGGTGCCCCATTCCACTCACCCAGTTTGCAGTGCTCTTCTCCCTCACCCGTCCACAGCTGCTCATCATCAGGATGGTCCCTTCTCAAGCCAAACTTGCAGGCTTGCACTTGAGTGAGGTGAACTGAATGAGCAGTGGTGGGTACATGGGATTTCAGCAAGGGAGAGCAGGAGAGCACCTAACATAGGCTGCTTACTAGAGGAAGGGCAAGCTAGAGGGACCACAAGGAATGGGAGTTTCTGATGATGCCTTGAGATGTCTGCCAGACAAACTGAATAGCCTAAAACCGCAACACAAAAAGCCGTTTGCACTCTAGAGGACTCTGGTTTTCAGTTCTTTCTCTGTCAGGCTCCTTCAGTGTCCTATACTTATTCAAAGTACCTGGACCAGAAGGTCACTTCTGGAAGTCTTAGGGACCTACAGCTTTTGAGGTATGGGAAGAATTGTTTCCTATTTTTTGGCTAGTTTTGTAAGGAAATGAAGGTTTTGCAGCCATGCTTTGTCTCCCTTGCCCAAATACCTTTTTGACCCTTTGAACAATTTTAGACAACTCTCACCGATGGGTAGAGATCATGAAGTTATGAAGTGTAATTCAAAGTATTATGGGTTGGGAGGACAACTCCAAGTCCCTTTTGTTACCAAAAGAAAAGTTGAGCATGTGCTTAAGTTTCCTGCGGTACAGCATGGCGACATGATTTCAGAGCAGTGGGGAGAAGAGGGTGAAGAACGTGGGAGCAGGAGTGTATTACTGGAACAGGGCATGAAGTCATGGGAACAATGTGTTCCTGAAGTGCTGGAGGGTTTCTGACCACCCAAAACCGGTTGTTGCTTCTCTGCAGAGCTGAACCTGACATGCATGGGCTCCCTGGTGAAGGTCTGGGGCCAGGTGTGGGCTCGGCAGCCGGAGCAGCAGCAGTCCATCAAGACCTGGCACCAGGGTCTCCTGGCCAGCCCCCACCCATTCTCCGTGGATGGGAGAGTGCTGAAATCCAGTCCCGAGTGCACTGCCTCAAAAAATGCACTGTCCATGTTGCACAGAGATGGTGAGTAGGAGGCGAAGCTAAGCATCATGATCTGCTTCTAGCACAGCAAGCAAGGCTGGGGCCAGGGTCAGGCCACATCTCCATGTGAGGGACAAGGAAGGGCAAGTCTCCAGGGACCTCTGGTCATGCTTCCCAAACACAGCTGCCTTCTAGAAACTATTGGGTCATTATGAGAGAGGTAATGATGGTTGGTTCCTCCAGTGTGATGGGGTAGTCAGCCCTGTCACACCAATACCACTAGAAGTTTGGGTGTCTAAATCTTCTCATGAGACTGGGCTTCACCAGGGATACCCTTGCTTTTGGAGCTGTTGGAGACAGCCCAGAAGCCCTGAGATCAAATAGATTCAAGCAGCAGCTGGCATCCAGGCTGGAGCCGGCCAGAGCCAGCATGCCAAGGCGATGCAGCCTGTGGGGGTGGAAAAGTGGCTCTCCAGATCAGGACGCTGGGACAGCCCAACCTGTTGTCCAGAGAATTTGTGGGTGCTCTATCATTGGAAGTGTTCA
>VZTL01097834.1:0-13477 GCA_013400535.1 Scopus umbretta | reverse complement strand
CTTTTCTCAAGGCTGAAGAAACCGAGTTCCCTGAGCCTTTCCTTATGTGGCAGGCTTCTCAGTCCTTTGGTCATCTTGGTGGCCCTTCTCTGGACCCCCTCCAGCCTGTCCACATCTTTTTTGTACAGTGGGGACCAGAACTGTACACAGTATTCCAGGTGTGGCCTGACAAGTGCTGAGTAGAGGGGGATAATGACTTCTTTATCTCTGCTGGTGATGCAGACAATGTCCACCACACGCCCCATGTCAGCCAAGCAGGTCACTTTATTGTAGAAGGCCACCAGATTTGTCAAGCTTGACCTGCCCTTAGTGAAGCCGTGTTGGCTTTTCCCAACATTTTTTTGTTCCATAACTTTCCCGTGGATTGAAGCAAGACTAATGGGCCTATAATTACCCAGATCCTCCCTTAAGCCCTTGCTGTAGATCTTGTATGAGATTCTACTAGTTCTGTTCATGTTTGTCTATCAGATACCTGAATTCAAGGAGTTATAGAACATGGGTATTACTGCATTTAATTTCAGGTAAGTGAGATTTGTAAGGAGATTTAATATATTTTATGTCAGGTGCTGGAAAAGTGAGAGCGGGCAAGCAGTGGGTTTATAAGCTTTTCATGAGTTCTGGCAAAGAAGCAGAAAACTCCAGTTTTCAATAATCAGTCCTTAACCTAGGAAAGTTATGAAGTTTCAAGGTAAGTTGTATCTGTGTGATATAGTGGGATCAGCAGAAAGTAAGGTGAAAGGAAGATTGGGTTGCTAAATATTCTGAACTCTAATCTGCAGAACATTTGCTTATGCTCTCATCTTGGTGATCTATTTGAAAGTTTCTTTATGATTTTCCATATCAGTGTCAGGGTAGTGTGGTGTAAGATGGTTATGTGCATGGCTGATGATAGTTTTATTTTTGTACTGTAGCAAGTTTCTATATGTAATTCACATGATGTTTATTTCCAGAGTGATTGTTGGGTGAAAGTTGCCAGTGAGGTACCTTACAGAAGAGATGGGAGATACTGTTTTTGCTGTGTTTTGGATGATGGCTGGTGTTCTGGAAGCAGAGTATCTAGTCAATGGCATTCATGCATTTGGTAATTTGTAATTTGGCAGATGCTAACGGTATGGTCATTACAGTATCCAAGCAGTTGATGTTGATCCAGTTGGGAGAAAGGTGGTTATAGACATTGCAGTAGAAATTGGTGGGAGAGCCCTAGCTCTCCAGAAATAGCTTCAGTACAGAATTGATGTAATTACCTCGACAAAATATTCAAAATGGTCATGGTAGCTTGTGCAGGCGAGTCATCATTGTGTGTGTATTTGTGCCCACTTTTTTAATTAACTGTTTTCTGCTCAGAATGACTTTTCTGGATGAAGAGATGTAAATGCTGGCCTAGACCTTGTAGAAACTTCCATTGGACTGGGATGCCGTTCTGGGTTGAGATGGTAGGCAAGTCTGATGCTTTGAAACAAACCTTTTCCAATATCTATTTCGGTACCATGCATTGGAAGGCTGGTGTTAACATTGGCACAGCGAGTTTCTTTCCAATAAAGGAAACTAATGTGCTTGAAGAATCTGTCTATTGTAGCGAAACAAACACGTCTCAAGTATCGAAATAGGTCATGTTTATAAGCAACATATAGGTACCTAATTTGTCAGTAATGTTTGCATTCTTTTCTGCCTTTTGAACTCAGAAATACATAACTAATATTTATGCCACCTATAGGATATTTCAGGTTGGTTTATATTTTTTCTGTTTATTTCTACTAATACCACTAGGAAGTTTACAATAAGAACACTTCTAAGCTGCTTAATAATATTATAAGAATGCATATATTACTGACCTTGGAGTCAACAAAGGCATCTTCTAATAGGCTTGTTATGTGACAGTAGCATATTTTCATTAATTTTATTGCTATCCTGTTATATGGAGAAAGCATGGCAGTATATCTTCTTGCATCCCTAAGTATCTGATGTCACTGTAATGACAGAAAGCATATTTTTTCCATTACAGAGATACAGTTCGGTGTATTTAAAATATAAAGGTCAATTAAAAACACTCAATAAATAAATAAAAACACTCAATATCTAGCCAGACATTTTGAAAAAATACCGGTTATAAACCAAATTACATTTAATAGATATGTAATATACATATATGAAAATGAAAATTACAAAAATCAAATTTTATTCAGATGTTTCTCGTGCATCTCACCCATGTTAAAGAAATATTTTGTAACTGGATGACATTCCAATTTACTTTCAGGTCTCCTTTATTTCATATTATGAAATAATATTTCCATTATTTCATATAATGTTGTGTCACGAAGAAAAGAAGTGGATTTTGGGGGAAGGGTTTCTGCTTGACTGATTTTTGTTTTGTTTTGTCAGACAAGATTGGCCAATATATTTAAAAATGTGTGTCGGTTGCTAAAAAGATTCTATGTTTCAGTGTTATGTGCTCCAATTTTCTAAAATGAAAAAGAAACCACAAACCATACTGGTCACTGAGGAAATAAAATTTGCAGATAAAGAACAACATAAATGTATATTGGAATGGGCCAGACTTTTCTCCAGTGTGTTATACTAAATACTATACTAATTCAAAGATGTCATAATATGCATGAAGCAAAGTGGAACACCCACTTCTCATCAAAAAAATTAGATTTCTTCTTCACCTGGCAATACTGCTGAACGGCTGACTGGTCAAAATATCTCTCTGCACCTTTTGACTTAATGTTTCCTGTCTATTGCTTTCTCAATAATTGTTGGCATATAATGGCTTGTTGAGCCTCTTAAAGAGTCTCTTAAACCTTGTTCTCTTTCTTGACAGATTAGTGATTTCTTCCCATTGTGTCAGACCTAAAGATTTCTATTCATTTTTACCGATTCAAACTACATTAATTTTGTGAATGTCTATACATTTTCTGGAAAACTGTTCATTCCCAGAAAATGTAAAATAAGTTAATTGAGTGAATGTCCTTTAAAAATCAACTGAAATTTTCTTCTTCAGCAGTAACTCAAGCTGTGACAGTTTCTTGTAAGAACTCCTTCTGTAACGTTTCCCTGGCAGAAAGCAAAAATACTCTTTGTGTGTAGATATTCACCTCTTTTTATGGTTGTTGAAACTTTTTTGGGGGAAAAAAACCAAGCAATTCTGTACATGGTCCGAAAGTGCTTGCTTATCTTATCCCATTGTATTAGTCTCTTCCATTATTTGCTTGATTTGAAGGTATTGTCAGAAAGGAAATTTTTTTTTTTTTCAGTCATTTCACAATGCACACATCTAATTTCTTGCCTTTCTGTAACATACCTTACAGAGACATTGGGAAGCAAAATTACCCCTCCTTCCTAAAAACTTTGCAGTCATTATTCTGGTTTAGTGTTTCTCTTTATTTCTGTTCTCTAGTATCATGTTACACTCTTATCCTTCATGAAGGTTCACTAACTAAAAGTTACTTGATGTTCAGAAGTTCAAGTAAGAAAGTCTTTATTAGAGAAAGGTGGCTTTTTTTATTTTGTAGTAGAGAGAAGTAGAGTAAGAAGTACCATGCAGACACTGAAATAATATTTAATTCTGATCATAGCTTAGGCAATATTTATTCTTTCTTAGATCCAAAGTTTGCTGGGCTAATGCCTTTGTAATGTAATACCATAAAAATTAACGTGTTGACACTGTTGGGACTGTTCTCAATAAATGGTAATATATGCATGACCTTTAATTGTGGTCATGCAAGAAAATTAAGAGCATTAGAGGTGAAGTCAATAAAAACAGCTGTATCAGTTGTCATGCAGGTGGGTAGGCCAGATTCAGGAAAGCTACGGTGCTGGGTATGTACTTGCTCAACATCTACCCATGAGACAAAAGGCGAACGGGGAGACATTTTCTAAATCTTTGTAACAGTTTGTTTGCTGGACTTGCTAGCTTTTGTATATGTTAAAAGAATTACAAATATTTTAAAATTATTAGCAAAACTATGTAGAATTGACAATAGTTTTAGCTAAAATAGAGAGGAAATAGACAATACAAAACAATCTCAGAATTAATAAATTATTTATACCAATATGTTTCACTTAAAAATAAATGTACATTTTTGAAACTAAGAACTAAGCAAGACCAAACCGAAGCATTTCATCCTGAGTCAAACAAAATATGCATTGGAATCTAACTTTGGCTTACACCTGATTGGTAATAAAAATTAATTCAATTCTCCCAGCAGATTCACCAGTTACAAAGCAGCTTGGAAAGTATGTGAGTATAGTGACTGTAAATCAGAATAATTCATATATTGAACAGCTGTACTTCTTAACAAAATCAAGTAGTATATATTATCAGATGGCGGTGACTAGGAAATGCATAATGAACAAGTTTGTAAATGAAGAAAAGTGATAATGTTGGCTGAATTCTCTTGTCATTTATACTACAGTAGCTCTGCTAAAATAATAGATTTTTCCACATTTACACTAGTTAAGCTAAGAGCAAAATTTGACCTCAGTTCTGAAGGGGGAATACAGCTGAAGAAAAATAATAAATTTTCCCACTTATGCAAGCAAAATAAATGGTTACTTCAGTCTGATACTGCATATTTATTGCTTGCAGTTCTGTGTCAGCACTATTACAGAGATGTTAAGCCCTCTTAACAGAAATATTTTCTTTTTCTTTTCCATACAGATGATGACACGTTTTCCAATGTGTTTTGTGAAAACTCAAAGAAACTTATCAATGTACATTTATTTGCCCTGGCTGCTAAGTATTATTCTTTGTCTAACCTTGGAGTGTGTACCCCATTAGAAGATGTGCTTGAAGCACTGCGAGGAGACAGTCAAGGAACAACAGGTATATTTACATTTGTATTTAAATTTTTGTTTTTCACTACAGAACCTACAGAGTTTTAGTTTTGGAGGGTGGTTTGTTGTTTTTGTTATTTTTTCCTCCCTACATGCTTCTCGCTTCAATTTTCATTTATTCCTAGATAGTTTCTTCATTGCCTTTGTTTAGAAAATGGATTCTCTTGCTAAAAATTGAGGAGAAGGATCACACCATTCAGTACCTACAGACCCTTCCTGAGATTCAGTTTTAAAGGGGATGAGACAGGCAAGCAGGCACATCATTGTTTGAGATGTCTTGCTGATTGTCTTTGTTTCTCTTCTCCCTGAGTGGCAGGAATCCGGGTTGCTATTCTTGTTTTTTTTAATAGTCTCACTCTAAAATCTGGCAAGTGGGTTTTTTGTTACATCTTTTGTTTAATATTAAATGTGTGCTTTGGCGTTTACCTGAATATGGCCTGATAAGTGTTTGATGCCTCAAAAAAAAAATTGTATTCATTCTGTATGGTTTGGACCAATACCAAATATATGTCATAAAACTCAAGTAATTTCATTTTCTGTAGTTAAATAAATTGTGTTTAAACACTCTCAAGTTGGCATCAAGTTGGACACTGGAAGTCTTGCCCCTGATTATATTTTGTATCAGATAATAAGCTGGCATTTATACTTACTTTGACTGCTGTCATTTTCACTGAAAATGTGCTCTTCATCGAGTACTCAGTTGTTATAGATTTGTTACTGTCCTTCAGATTTCTCGTTACTTTTCAGAGACAGACTGAGCAGCTCCCAGCCTTTGCTTTCTAGTGTGTTTTATCTCTATAATACGTTAAAACTGACGTTTCTTATCCTAAGTGATAACACCATTATATATGTTGGGCATCTCTCCCATTTTCTACAGCTATCTTCTCTTTCCAATTTTGGCATTTTCCATGGGTGACTCCCCAGTTTTCCATTTCTTCAGAATTGCTAAAATGCCATAGCTAAGATACTTTTAGTGGTTTGTTGTGCATTGGTCTTACTGTAAGTTTACTTTCTGGCTTCTTTCCTTCTGCTATTAGTTCATCTGAAGCCCTTTTCTCTTGTTTGACAACTGTATGCTGTTTTTCTTTGCTCGCTTTTTAGCTTTTCTCATTTTTATTATGCTTTCATTCCCAGCTTAATTTTCTCTAATTCTGTAGTTCTACCTTGTTATACTCATATTTGAGTTCATACATGGATAAGCTTTCTTAGACAAAAATACAAGGATTCTTTCATCTTTTTGTCATGCAGAATGGAACATCAGGAATAAGACAATTGCTGAATAGTTTATGCTGAGTCTTGCAGGAGTACTGCTTGGTTGTGTAACTGGAGCCTGGGTTTGTGAAGCAGTAATTCTAAATTGTACTTCATAGAAAAAATAAAACATGTTCCAAACATATACAATGGTATTATAATTCAAAACCTTTGTGTTGAATTGGCAGTAAGTATGAGTTAAATTAACTTAATTGAAGTTCCTGGTAATCATTTGGCAGAAGCAAAATACCAAATTATGGATTCATAACATGCAAGTTGCTAAGTGAAAGTTGTGATCTTTTAACTTTAAGCTATTTTAGATATTTTGGACTTAATTCTGTATTTCAGAAAATATATTCATTTCCTGACATACTAAAGCTTGCAAGTCAAGAGAAGTGTAAATCTGAAAAAACTGGCAACTTTACGATGGCTTTGCTCATATTCTGAAAAGTATGCATCAGGATAATTCCATTTATGTTTCAGATGTTTTTAATAAATTCTCTTGTTCTAAGACAAACATGCTTATGAGCCTATTCCCACACTTTGCATACTTCTCTAACTTCTTCACAGTCTTAATGTAGACATGTTGCTATCCTTCCCCGGAATAATTGGTAAGCACAAACATTTTAAGCATATTGTGGACACAGCTACTCAGAATGGAGTTCTGCATCTGAAGGGCTTTCTCCAATTGCTTCCTAACGAAGGTCACTGTGGTACTTACAACACCATCAGGTTGTTTGCGCTGAGCACACAGCGTCCAGAAGTGCCTGGCCCAAGAGGAGGAAGCCAGCAGGGAGAATTTCTTTTGTTACAGGGTTCATATCTGATCTAAGAAGTGAGGGTTGCTAGAGTATTGGATTGAGAGTACTGTCTACCTTTGCAGTGTGTTTATGGCCAATGTAGTAGTCATGCAGTGACTGTTAACAAATCCATCTTTAAATTCCATGTACTGGAATATCACTCTGCCACAATGCATTTTCTAGTGTGTGGTTATCCCAGTCCCTCGCTCTGGCTTATGGAATTAAATCGTAGTAGTGTAACTTCCATATAGGGGGTGGTGTCTGGTGTGGACTGTGAATCTGTGTTTTTTATCTGGTGTATCTGAATTTCCACAGGTAGCTGGGGTATAAAACCCCTGTTGCAGAAAGTGCAACAGCAATAAAATTTATTGAAAATCCATAATTTTTTGCAAGCAGTGCCATTTTCCCAGATCTGAAATATAAGCAGAGTGTTTATTCTGCAAAAAGTAGGAAAAGAAGTCTAAAAATAGTTCAGAAACTGTAGTAGCTAAGGTGATAAATACTCTATATATGTAGGTATAAGCAAACTATGATTTTCCTACCTGGAACCTCAGCTTTTGTAAGTTGGGTCTTGTTTCTGGATTTCTGGATTTCTTCTGTGTTTGAAATACTTAAATTGGTTTAAGTACTCTCTGAAATGATACTTCACACAGCATTCCCTAGTTCAGTCTTTTGAGTTCATACTATAGCAAAGAGTAAAAGGTGCAATATGCAGTCATAGTCCAAAGTGACAGTGCTGCTTTGGAGAACAGTCAAACAACTTTTATTTCTGTCAAGAAGTTCAATGTCTGTTTCTTCCTCTTCTTCCCATCCAGACACAAAAATGTTCAAATATAAACAAAAAAAGAGACTTTTTTCTTTTTTTATATTTTTTTTATTTTTTTCTTTCATTTGCAATGCTTACAAATTAAGAGTTTTTTAGGACACCATGCAGACTTCACAATTTTAAAGTCGAGAATTTTTAGTGAAATGACAAACACTTGTTTCTGCTATTTGTTTTGTTTAAAAGTATTTTAGTCTATTTTTCTTCTGTCAGTTCATAGAGTCTATGTTAGATTTTAAGTATTGTCATAACAGTTTATTATAAAAAAGCAGATGTTTAAGAAATAGAGAGATCCTGTGGGGTTTGGGAAAAATAGAGAAAATACTAGGTTTCTCATGAGCTCAGTTCAATTCCCCACTGTCTTTTAAAGAAGTAAGACTCTTGGCTCTGTTCCCAGCATGATCTGATCAAGGAATGAACATAGTTTTTGCCTAATGATCAGTTTCTGGACAGATGAACACATACTGTGCAAAAAGCAGAGAATGGGCAAGTCTATTAATCTGCCTAGTCATGTAGAAAATCTTGTTTTCTAGGAGCATGCTCATCAGTAACGGTCGATTTTCTTCTACCATCACTCAGACTTAGAAAACTTTCCATCAATTTAACTAGAGCCAAGTATACTGTAGTGTTGGTTGCCTAAGAGAAATGTGTGGATTTCTCCCAAGAGAGTGACTTCTGAGCTCCTCCTTTGGTTGGGTGATGTAGAGATTAGCAAGTGAGTGCTTGGTGTTCTTCACAAGCAGTACACCTGTGGCAGAGATTGACTTAATCTCATTAAGGCATTCTCCAGCAGCACTGAAAGGAGTGATTTTCTATGATAAAGATGTAACAGTTCTAGAACCTATCCATAGGGTAAATAAAGAAAATAAAAGTGCATCTTCCTCTGAATGTCCCCAGCATCGCTCATAACTTTTATTTGAGATATCTCCCACTTGATATTGTGAGCAAATCTGCAGAATTAACAAGCCATACTATGTGATTATTAGTTGTCCCTGCCTTTATATTTCATATATGTAAAGGTAAATGTCATAAATGACACAAAAATGAATATTTTTTTAATGAACAGGAGGAAATAGTACAATTTGATAGTAGTAGCTATTGTCTAATATATGGTCAAGTATTAGGTATGCTAAATCTTAAAAAAAAATACACTAACAGTACTTAAGTTTTACAGCGTGTTGAATTTTACTAATCCATCTGTAATTCAGAAGTCTTGTAATAATTTAGTGAGTTTTTAATTAAAAATTACTATCCTTAAAATAGAAAATACTATAGCATATTTTAGGCTGGTATTTTTTCTGATTGATCATAAATCTTTATTATTATGGGTTGTGTTAATGTGTATTTATTTTCTTAATCTAATACAGGTATCAAAACTGATGAGTTTATGAATAATAAGAAATCACATGAAGTGCAGGTGATGTCAGAACTGGTTGACAACATAGCGAATTATTGTGGTATAAAGCAGGTAAGAAAGCATTTCTTACTGTATGTAACCATGTACCTTCCAAATTATTCTCTTTATTGTGTTTGAATAAATCATTTTGATATTCTGTCACTGCTGTTCTTATTTTTCCTGTAAATAATTACAGCTAAAGAAAAGCCTTTAGGGCCAAGCTGAAGGACAATTTTGTTTACAAATGTATCGTTCCAAAGGAGCTGCCTTTCAGTGAGTCATAATCATTTTACGACTCATGAAAAATTTTAAGAAATTATAATCTTCTGTATGTGGAGCAGCTAAAAATTGTACTGCTTTTTTGCTGTGCATGGGTACTGCCTTGTTTAACCGTATTATATTGCTGGCAATTTACCATAAGCATCAGTAGGAGATCAAAATGTCCTTCTTCTCCTTCTGTCAGGCACACAAGAGTGCCACGGAGAGACCAAAGCAGAAAATCGGAAAAATTTTGAAAGCTCATGTTATTCTGGCACAAGAGATGTAAATTGTTTTAATGCTGTTCAACTTTATTTAACATGGATTGAGATCTATCAATTAGGAATTAGTTATGTCCTTTTTAGTTTCAAGAGAAACCAGATTAAGCAGAGGTTTATGTAGCAGAGTGTGCATGAAGTACATTTGGTAGAACATGTATCAGAACTGGACACCCAACACCATTATCAACCAGCGATTATTCTATGAATTGGCCATTTCGTACATCAGATGGCAAGTTCATCCTTGGATGGTGAAGAATTGTAGGATTCCTTTCTCAATTTTGATTATAACTTATCCTTTTTTTTTTTTTTACACATAATTATGATTGCATAGTGCACTAGATCACTGTTGCACTAAAACCTTGTAGATGTTTTCTTATGGATCTGTTGACAAAACACAAGCATCACAACAATACTTGACTTTTTTGAGTACCATATTTCATATTCTATGAGACAAAAGTAGACCAATACCATTTCCTCAGTTTACATACATGTAATTTTTCTGTAAGCTTTTTCAATGTTAAACTTTCTGTTAGATTCCACATCTTAGACTTCGTTGCAGTAAGACTAAATTTTTAAGTATCTGGGTTAACTGAGTTGGTTTAATCATTTTAACCTCTGTAATGCTAGTAACTGGCTAATGTAGCTCCATCCTTACTTTAGACTGTAGATGACTAGTGGCTCTGGACACTGCATTTGATTCCTTTCTGCATCTGAGCTGCACTTGCTTTCTGTGCAAGGGGCTGTAAGTGTTAATGGAGACTAATTTCCTCCAGCCTAATATTCATTCCCACAAAGCTCTGCGGAGAACAAACTACGTTTGTTTAAAACCAAGGATTAATAAAGTATCTGCCCAGATCTTATGCTGAACTTATTCCCTCTGAGCCTTTTTTTCCCCCTAAGTAAATAAGTCTGAGTATAGTTTAAAATTAATGTATCGGATGTGGGTAAGGGGGAAGAGTCAGCTGCCTTTGGGCAGGCCAAGTCTGTATTACTATGGTCTATGTTATATCTTGTCCCCCATATTGTGCCTGGCCTTTGTAATGGGAGTGTTAGTTGGCGTGCTTCATACCTGCACCTGGGGGGTTGCTGAAGATTAATGGTGTGACCAGTCGTGTGCCAGAGATAGAGTAGATGGCCGTGCTCTGTTCAGTTTAGGACTAGAGATGTAATTGCAGCATCCCCAGTTGCTGCTGCCACTGCCACAGTCCAAAGGGCAGGCCCCAAAACTTGGATTCAGCTCTGAGTTGCTGAAGCTGAACTTTGATTAGGAAGCTATTTGGCTCAGGCTGAGTTTAATTTAGGTAATGGAAATGATGCAGTACTCTTGATAGGTTTGGGTCAGACCTGTGGCATCCTTGGAAACAGAGATCAAAGCTCTGAATCCTGACCATCTGTTCTGTGAGGAACAATTGATGAAGGCAAAGTTTTAGGCAGTCGTCTTCTTGCAACTGGGATTACCAAGTAAATAGAGAGCTGCAATTAAGGCCAAATATTACTGGATGAGATGCAATCAATTCGTGAGCATCTGCGATCGCTTACAGCGACGGAAAGTGGTCTCTCCAGCAGCTCTTTCAAGAGCCAGCCGCAGTGACACATGCGGGTGCTCTCAACAGCCATAAAGTAGATGTGCTCTGTAAAGAACAGAGATACAGTAGCAGCAGATTTGTGAAAGTAATTTCTTCATCATTAGCATGTTTTTTTGCCTTGCTTACCTTTTGCTTCAGGTAAGTATTAGTTGTTCAAGTGTTGAAGACTTTCATGTACTGAAAAAGCTGTAGGAGAGCGTAGTTTGCTTATAACGCAATGCTAAATGTTCTCTGCGTTTGCTGGAAGGTGGTGTTTCATATAGCATTTTCATTTAGATTTTAAATAGTTCCTGTGAGATTCAGGAATGAAAGGAAAGGAAAACCCATACTCAGAGAGTAAAAAAGTAAAGCCACCTTAATGACCTAGCCTAAGTCCCGGTGTAGCTGGTTACTAATAAAATCTCAAACCAATCATTATTAAGTGTCTGTCAGTGTGCTGCAATTTCATGCAGTGATTATGCATTTTTATCAGATGGCTTGGGGTATCTTTAGACAAAGGATTATTTTCTGTTTATTTTTTGAAAAAATTGTAACATTTAATGAAAAATATTATTGGAGTATGTCACTGAATATGAAATGCTGACTGCTCTGTATTAACTTTTTTCCAGTTTAGTCATACACTGTAACAAAATTTACAAAGTTACAAATCCCTAATATATGAAAAGAGCTTTCCAGTTACATTTAAAAAATAAGAAAAGCCTCCTTCTCGGTTATTAAAAAAGCAACTCCTTTTGGTTTGGTTACCCTTCAACTAAAAAAAAAAAATAGGAATTGTAAAGTTTTAGGAGAGTTTTTTCCTTATTGATTTTTTTTTCTATCCTTCTTGCAGAACAAAATATATGCAGCATTTAATTAAAAAAATCTAAAGCTATGAAAACACAACACGTTTTACAACAGCACGTGTCCTCAGGGTGTTTCTTTCAGATATTACAGATCAATGATGGCTTGAAAAATGCCCTCCATTTCACCTCCATACCCATGATGTATAATGGGTGGTAGAGGATATTACTCTCTTGTGGTATTTTATAATGTAGTATAATAAATAGTAAGATGAGAATAAAAGCAAAACTTTTATTACTACTGTAATCGCTTTTAAGTTAATGATTTGAATTAAAACATTAAAGCAAACTAACTGAAGGGTTTTTTTCAGTTGTGTACTGCCCCTTTTAAGCATTGTTCCTATTGTACAAGTGAAACTTTATTTTATAAAGAAGTTTTTGATTAAACTCTGAAAAGAAGCCAGTGATGGTTCTTTTTTGTTTAAATGCACATTTGTTTTCTTTAATGTTTTTGTGAAAGTTTTCCTTGGAAACTGCAGCACATGCAGCAAGAGTTGCAATGTGTAATGTAAGTATGATACAATTCTGCATTCAGCATCCATTAAATTTGTGATTTGGTGCTGGGAAATGTTGGAATACTTCTGGAAACAAAGTTCTTGATTGCACTGTGCCAGAAACTGTGTTTAAACGTAGTACCCAACTCACTATGGACAAGACCTTTGGAGTTCATTATATCATGGAAATTTAATTTTAAAAGTTCATGCTTGGCAGGTATACTATGGATTGCTGATTACCTTTCCTTATGTAATCAAGGGAAGGTAAAGCAAGGATTAATTTTATGCCATCTATTTGTTTAGCACAAGATCATTGCCTAGTTTACTCAAATTTGCTTTTTGTTTTAAAACTATTCTCCCAGTGCTAATTTAACAATATATTACTGTTTTCTTTTTACTTGGAAACAACTGAAAACTTACCCAAACAGCAGTTTGTCTTTACAGCCACTAGAGGTCACACATAGGAGTTAGGAATAATTCACTTGGTGATTCTTGTGTCCAAATGCTGCCTTTCATAGAAATAATTAAAAACAGTGTAGAAGAGGAGGTGTGCATATTCTGCATAATAGTAATATCTATTACATAAAACAGTGGGTAAAATTATTCCTTGAACACTTTTCTTTCGTTCACTTCTAAATAATCCTAGGAGAATATTGGTGATCAATGTGACAAATAAATGACATTTTCAAAAAGTATGCTTAGATTATATCAATTCTATTCCACTAAATCCACTCCTATACTGATTTCTTTCAAGAAATTTGAGGATTGTAGCATACCTAGATGACAAATATGCAGCAATGTCACATGACAAATGCAGATGAGAAAGCCTTGTGCAGCCTGGGTAAACAATTTCTACCTAATAGTGTGTATTCTCCACTGTTTTATGTAATGTATCCACCCCCCCGAGCTGGAA
>VZTL01097830.1:0-14458 GCA_013400535.1 Scopus umbretta | reverse complement strand
TTCATACCCAGGGAACAAGCACGTCTCTGTAATACAATCGATGTGTTCTAGGTCAGCGCGTATCTGAATCAAGGAGACCCGATACCCTAAACAAGTGAAGCGTTGCCGTGCAGGGAGGCTTGTAATGAGGAGCGTAGTTCTTACTACATTTGGCACAAAACCTAAAAATCCTTCTTTCGTTTCACAGGTTATTTGCTGCACACATGCAACAGCTTTGTGTTTCGGCTCCCCGCTTCGCTTGCTGCCCTCCCTCCCTGCCTTGGCAGAGGGCATGACTGCCGAGCTACGGGCTGCCCCAGACGAGGTGCAATGGAAAGTTGATGGATAAAATAAATAGACCATGAAATACATATGCGAACCCTCCTCTCGCTTGAATGCGCTGATTGCTTTGTCAGCCATGTTTGCATCTGAATCGGTTTAAGATAAGCCAAGAGTTCGTTGTCCAGGATTCACGAAAACCGAGGCAGCTGAGAACATGCCCAAAAGCAGCGCGCTACGTTGGACGAGCAGAACTGCAGTACCCATGGAGTTCAGGTGCCCTAGGGTAGGGAAGCAGTCAGCGAGGCTACTTACTACTGCAAATTGGGGCGAAAGAGCCTAGATCCTTCTGCTTGAAACATCAACTCCTTTTTTAGGGGAAGCATTAGAGAAAATCTAACTGATGACCCTCCAGCCTGCCTCTTCTCGGTCGGTGCTTCAGGCTGGATGCAGGCTCGTGACACCACGCGTGCACGTCTCTGCACTGCTGAGAGGTTTCGGTTCACAACCCTATCAACATTTCAAATTACTCAAGAAATGCACATTCTTCCCACCTTAACTTGACATGTGACACTGTCCGTGAATACCTGGCCACTGGAGTGACTGTGCTGAGGTTCGTTTCTGTTCCCGCACTGCCGTTTATTAGCTCTGGCTCTCCAGCACGGGCTCATGCATTTGCGATTATCCGGAATTTATATGCTACCTTGCGGCTACATCATTTCTTTGCCTGACAGCACTCGGCTGAATTTCCAGTAACCTAGAAATGGGCTCATTTCAAGCTGTACTGTTACCTAACAAATGGAAATTAAGCCACAGGTTGGCTTTTCCCTTATTTATGTCAAATAAAACACGCCAGTGTTCCTTTTCCTCCTTTGTCTTGAGGCTGTAACACCTCATTCCCTTTCACTGCAAGGCCTAGGTGTCCATTAACTGTTCCTCAATTTAGCTGTTGCCTGCAAGGGTTAGATCACGCTCAATGCACTTCCAGCCAAGGCATACGACAGAGCCGTCCCCTCCACAGGCGTCCGTACCACCCATTCAGCCAAGGGGTTGGGAACGCTGCGCAGTACAGCCTCCTGCTCCTCTTACCCCGGAAAAGGCCGCGAGCAATGGGAATGCAAAGGCAGGTCTCCTTATGGTAATGCAAAGCCCTGGCCTGTTTATTTTCAACGTGCTTTCCACGTATTCTACAGGAGACAATTTGATATGTTAAAATGCTTAGAGGGCCTATAAAATAAAGCAGTTATTGTTGTAGCAAGTCGTGTTCTTTACCTTTCGGCATGCCAAGATTAGGAAAGCAATCCGAGTGCCAAAACACTGAAAATTTTGCTGCATGTTGCTAAATACCACACTTAAAGATTTTGTCTCGTATGAAATAACATAAACTTTGGCAGTCTTTTACCAGGCACCCTGGAACACAGTAGAACGGACATAGCAGCGTATATACATAAGCAGACTTTCCTTACAATGGCTACAGTGCTGCCAGTGCATTCCTGGAACGTGGAAATACATGGAAGCCAGCGTCAGCGATGAAGAAAAGCTTGCTGTGCCTAATGTACCAGAAAAGCTATTCAAGAACTCATCCTTATGTAAAAATAACTCCAAAGAAGCTGCCAAGATCAGTGTCAGCCCAGCTTCGTAGCTTCACAGTTATCTTTCCAGCTTGCAGATGTGGCTTCACCTTGTACACCCGGGCACAAACCCCAGTTGTTCTGAGTGAGCGGTCTCAGGTCATCGCCTCGTTTGCCCATTCGGGCCTTTGACCCTTCGGCCCCGCCGACGTCACGGCCTGCACCAGAGACCCATGTGGAACTGAAATAATCTGGATGCAAATTATATGAAAGGACATCTCCGTTTCCGGCCACGGACATGTTCCCTCAGGCAAGAATTATTTTCATTGCTTAAAGACAAGGATAACGCAAACCCTCTGAAGACGTCAAGCCCAGCCTCTGAGAGCACTCTGGTTCTGTACAGCAAATCCTGTACCGCAGGCACAGCTTCCATACTGGTATCCTCTGGTCAGTCTTTGAAACGCTGTTACACGGAACGCGTGGGGCAGTCTGCTTGCAGCACCGTTTACTGCACGCCTGATTTGCTCTCCTGAGACTCACACCCGAGACCTGTGTGGTGGGACACACACGGCTTAACTCGGGTATAACCAGCTGTTTGGTAGATAGCAAAAGCAGGATTAAAACCCCAAACGTCTGAAAGCTCTCTTTTAAAATTGTTTTGAAAAACAGAAGGTAAAAAACGCTGAGAGTCTCCTGTCGCTATAGGTGTCAAATACCCCAAATCCTATGGTACAATCAAGGCAGCTGGCCATTCCCGGTTTTCAGAAATGGTGTTGCAACGTTGGTTTTGAAATCAAGAGGGTGAGCCCATAATGCAAATAGTTATTTCAACCCGATGCTCTCAATAATGATTTGAAGAAATATTCTCCTGACAGGATAGAAAGCCTGTAATTACATGCTTCATCATTGCTGGCCCTGTCTGGAAGAGCAGCTGCCATAATTCTGTTAGTCTTTCTGATATAATCCAACAGCTCTTCAAAAAAATTGTAGCTCCCAAAAATTCATCATTTTAGACCACAGAATATACTGAAGTTCAAGAATAGAGTATTACTTCTGTATCTTCTAAGCCTTCCAAAAAAATTAACATTCAAAAACCAGCCTACAGACAGCAATGCAGTTGACGGCTTCTGCTCCTTACGGACCGTTAAACGAACATACTTTCTTGAAAATAACAAGTTGATCACCAAGAGGGAAGTCCATGAGCAAGAGAACATTATCCTTCCCTCTGAATTTTCTGTGTTCATTCAGTTGTGTCGTGATTCTCATGTCTGGCATTTCTCACTTTTTAATTTATATAAACATGACTGTAGAAGCATTTACTTCAATAAAGTACCGTGATGCTGAAAGGGTAAAGGCTTTTGTCTTGAGGACCTATTTGCCCTACACTCTAGCAGAGTCCCATGTGTAGAAACTCCCTTAGATCTGACATCTCAAATCAATACTTATTTCATTGATTTCACTTGGTCTCCTCTTTCAGGTATTTCATCCTGGCAGCTCACTTCCCTGATACACCCCATAAAAATCCAGGGTAAAACGCTCCAAGATCCTTCAGTAGTCCAACCCCCACAACAAATACAATGGCCTTCCCAGTGAATGCCTCAAAAAGAGAATCCCTAAACACAGTTTGTTTGGCAATAGCAGGTAACAGGAGTCAGGTATCGGATGTCTGAGCTGCGCCAAACACAGATGTTGGTGGAGGTGCTGCTTGTTGGGGCTTATGTACCAAAAGCCATCCTCCACCTTCCTGGAAGACAAGGCCAGTACAGAGAGAGAGGCTAACGTGATCCATGCAACCCAGCTCACAACCACCAGTTCCAAGTAGTTCGTGTTATCATTGGAGTTGCACACGCCACCACTGAAGACACCCGAGAGAAAAGATGAGATCTAGCTTGCATCTGATCTTGAGGTGTAATTGCTTAGGGAGAAAGAGAGAAAGCTTCTGGATCCCTCTGGAGGACACTAGCTAATGCCTCCCTTCCCTCTTCAGTCTTTCCAGGCATTTCATTGAGTTTGGCATCTGGCTCACGACGCAAAGCCCAGTGGCACTGAGAGAATTTCATCCTTCGGCGTGTTATGGATCAGCAAGGGGACGTAAACCCTTTCCGTTCTGCCTACATTTTATGCAAAACTGTGCCCAGATCCTGAAAGGTATGCCAGCTCTGCAGCATCATCCAACCTAAACTTGCTACTGCAGGAAAAGTCTGTGGGCTCAACTGCCATTGGGATCCATGGAAGATGTTAGTTTTACTACCCACAAACCTCATATTTGACAGTGAAATCACATACGCAGTCTTCAGAGAGAAAAACAATAGGATTAGAACGTATTTCAAATGCTGCATACATTCTCCTGTAGTCTGGTGTTGCAGCTGAAACCAAGAGTCACACAACTGTGTAGTCATGAAGATACCAGCTTTCGTGAACTACCATGAAGCACTCCCCAAACTACAAGCAAAGACTCACTCCTCCTAGCTCACTGCTTATTCCTCTGCCTCTTTTTTTTTAAAAGGTTTTTCACTGAAAAGCATTGACTGTTAGAGATCACACCTGCATGAAGAACTGCCCCGCAAGATGAACTAACCCCAAATCAAGGACATTCTTTGACATGTGATTTCCAAATCCTACTCGTCAGTAAAAAGCCATTGCTTAAGTCAGTATTAGACCTGCTACCTGCTACCTACCATTATTCAAAAAATACCAGGTTTCCAACAGAGCAGATTTTAAATAGTGAGCCTTTGGTTATTACTGCCATAAAATGCATCTCCTAAAACATGTTTTACAAGCATTTTTCTGTTCTCCAGTGAGACTTGAAAGCGCTCGGGCCTGTTTGCTTGGGCTAACTACAGATCAGATGCAGAAATTACGTTCAAGCAACAGCTTGCGTGCTCCTTTGAGACTGAAGAAGGGCCACTACAAATTTAGGAACCAAAACCTTTCCACTTGTGAGGGCCACCCCATTTTTCCACTCCCCACCCTTCCTCCCTGTTAGAACACCTATCTGCAGACTCTTTCTATTCAGCTTTCTTGAGCACATTGCTAGAAAACTTTTATATAGACCTGAGAAGCAGACGGGCACGTGAATTCTCCCCCAGAACAACACAGAGACGTGAAGACGACTGCCTATGGACAAAGGCCAGACCCTTGTCCATGGGAAAAACACATACCCGTCCCAAACTCCTTCAGACAACCAGCATTTAAGGCTCCTAACAGTAGGCCCATGACACCTCTGGGCAGCAGGGCGACCACCAGCAGTGGTGAAGTTAGTTTGTGTATCTCCACCTTATGACTGGATCCCATAATGCCAAAGGTAAAGCAGAGGAACTACCTGCTATCTCTGAAGGCTTGCTGCCTGTGGAGCTACAGATAGCCCAGAAGTGGTAGGGGAAACGCTTGCAGTGGAAGCTCTCAATAATCTATGACCTTGGGCAAATAATGAGGCAGGCTGGAAGAGCAGACTGGTTTTCAGCCTATTTCCACCACTAAGAAGCCTCCCAGGTAGAAAATTTACTCATATGGGAAAAAATAATTACAAAAAGAAATACAATAGTTGTCCAGAACATTTGAAAAACAGCAACATGATAGCAAGAGAAAATAGGGAATTACCATCATTGCTTCCAAATGCCTTGCTAAAAATACTAATTGAAAGTGGTTGATCACACAACTTGCATGACACACATAATTTCTGATGCTAAGATTTCTGTGTAACCATTTTTGGAAACTTATTTTTAGCTTTACAAATGATATAAAAATATTACCTAGAGGACAAAATATAATAATAATCAGTCCTACAAAGAGGAGAAAACAATACTTGCCCTGAACCTTACATATCTCATGGAGCGTGAATCTATAGTTAAATTCCTCCTAACTGATTAGAAGAAAATTCATGACAGCCATGACTTTATTTTCATTTCATGATTAAATACATATCACGCCTTGATTAGCAAAAGATACAGATGGGAATAAAACAGATGCCCTAAACACATCCTGCCAGAGTACTTGCCAATTAAAATTTGCTTGTATTAACTCTACCTGATGTCAAATTGGCTACAAAAATGTCACAGTCTTTTTATTGAGGTTGTTATCAGTTGTATACTTTGAATCCTTTGTACTACTCCACCAAAAAAAATCCTCCACCTGAATTACTGCTTACATTTCACAGCACTCCTGTTGGCTGCCAAAAGCCTGCTGGGCAGATGCCGTACATCGCGCTGCAGTAGTTACCCAAATGATAACAGGACCGTGGTTTTGGCACTTGAGTTCGGAACCTAAGCCTGACCAAACATGCAAAGAGCTATTCACTGGGACTAAACTGTCTCATCACTGCTGACAGACCATTCTTCAATGGAACCAGCGTATCCCATTTTGCATAAAGATGTAGAGTTTAGGATTCCTACCTTGAAGACATCACCAGATGGATCCCAGAGGAAGGAATCACCACTGTGCAAATAATGCCTTATTTCCTATCCTGGCAAAGGACGAGAAGTATTTCTTGACCGTTAAAGATCTCCTGAACCTTGGGAACTAGGAGAAGTCTGGAAACTAGGAGAAGCAATTCTCTGATAAGCAAACATGAACTTGCCTGTGAAACAAAACCTGATTGCCTAATAGGGCCTCCTTGATGTCTGAAAGAACGAGTTTATTGTCACCTGCAAATGTGTTTGTCAAGGCATAAAGAAATCTCATCTTCCTACCTTTCAAGCAATAGTAGTGTTCTGAAAATATAAAACAACAGAAATGAAGCAAAAGGATCACACACACAGGTTAGAAAAAAAATAAAAGGAAAAAGGAATGGATAGTTATGCTTTGAGTTCTTCTGGATTTATGCAGCTAAAATCTGTCCTGAGAAATTCACTGGCAAACATGTGGTCATTGCCAGCTCTTAAGACATTACTATAAAGCAAATTAATAATGGAAGAGGCATATGTCACATGCTAGTGAGACTGGAACATCACACCTCATGTATTTATGGGATCTGTGGAAATAACTGATGAAGCATGCACACAGTCAGGCAAGTGAGATTTTCAAAAACACCCAGTACCCTTCCCGCTGTGGGAAAAGAGTTGAGCTACTGCAGTGGAGAGAGAACTCAGACTCAGGTCTGAGAACCTCTGAAAGCCTGAATTCAAAGCATTAACTGGTCCTTTTTTGCAAGTGTTCCGGTTTTTATATCCATTTCCCTCCTTAACAGCTACATTCATGTTCACCTGAGAGAAAAAAGTAAAAGATCCAGCACTTACATTGCAAATGCTTGTTTCCCTATTACACCGCATAAGAGAGAAATGAGATTTTTGCTTTGTGGAATAGCTTCACCTCTATTGCTCACTGATCACCAATACAGAAATTAAATACCAGATAACTTTCATATTCCAAACACAAATATCATTCGGTTATACTAGTCTCCGTATTTAGAATGCCTGATTTTTCTCTCACTTACAAACTTGCAGTTTCCCTAAAACAACTGAGGTTGTAGCAAGGACAAAACTTACGAGCAAGTTATACAAAGCTGAAACGTTTCCAGGGCAACGTGTTATAGTCCCTCAGAGTTCCATACGTAGTATTTTACTGTGCATTTATTTACACACGTGTCTGAGGTTTTCTGTCAGGTTTAAAGTTCAGAATTTTCTCAACTAATCTAATTTGTGCAAGACGGATGGCCTCACTTTTTTCCTTTGGAAAACCAATGCTGTTACACTGTTTCCAATTCTTCCTCCAAAGCAAAACTTGGGTGTTGGCAGCTCCTCCAGAATTTCAAATCCTGCCAGACAGAAATTAAAATGCTTTTATTAGAAGGAAGTAATTTTATTCTCCTCTTGGATAACCCTTTGCAAACCATTCTTTATTCGTCTGGAAAACTGGCAAGCCAGTTACTCTGTAAGTTTATAGCACTGTATTGTTAAACTGCACCGCTGCTTTACACAGCTGAAACCCTTCCATGGATAATAAAAATCTTAGCTGGCTGACTCACACAAATTAATGGCAGAAAAGACGATAACTTGCCAGTAATTTTAGTTCCCCAGAAGGGATGGTTGGTTTAGATCCACACTGAGTTTCAAGCCTCAGGCATGAAATTCAAGAGCTAACCAACATGTAAAAAACACCCCTTCCAGTGGATTGGAAAGGTCACTGAGGAGTAACATGAAAGGTCACAGTCACAGACTTGCCAGTTCCCCTAAATACGGGTAACAGTGTTACCCCAATTTCAAAGCAATCAGATGGGTGAACTGGATCTGGACCAAAAGAGAAAAAGTGTCACCCGGGTATAGAACCCCCTCCTTCCCCAGTGTCACTAGACTGAAATCCTCATCCTCCAAAGTACACCAAAGCCTGTCCTCCCTTGGCACGTTGGCACTGGCAAATGCAGAAACTGTAATCCCGGAGGAAAACAGAGCGAAGAGAGGCTGAAGCATTTACCAGTCGCTGCAGCTAATCCTTGTCTAATCCCGATCTGAGAAAGTCAACATGCTAACACAGACATTAAAATGTACTCATCACATCCTTGAACAACCGTAAGTTGGCAGATGGTTCTGTTCAACTGCTTACCTTCTCTGAACTCGTTCAACAGCTCCTCCTTGGTCCAGTTGCAAGATGTTATGAGGAAAAAGCCCTCTGGTTCCAATACGCTGCAGAGAGATCTCACGTACTGCTTCCTCTTTCCCAGCGCGTTATCAGGATTAAGGCTTATGGCATCAAAAGTCCCCTTGTCAATACAAATCTCAAATCCTGACAGCTCAGCTGATGGAGCCAGGAAGTCTTCTACCTAAACCAGAAGTCTAAAACTGTGAAAACAATCTTGTACTCAGGAGCCTCTGAATCTTTAATGCAAACCAATACTTTAAAAGAAAAAGCCTCAAACCTGGCGCTAGGTGTGCTTGGGAAAGGGTAACTCACAGGCTTTTCACACGTATAATGCCATGTCAACTTCCTTCTTCTCTACGTATTATGCGATGATCTATTTGCTGTAAAGCCCGTGTATATACCTGTCCATCTAAAGCTCAAACTAACAGACTTGAAGTTCATTTTTTAAAATTATTATTTGTACTTTGATCCCTGGTTTCCTAGGTACTGCGTGCTAGGCGCCATACAGAAGACCAGACAGTGCCTGCCCCAAAGAGATTACAACGGACACACAAGAACAGAGACATCGTACAGGTACAGAGCTGGAGGATAAAACAGCACAGCAGAGAGCGAGCTCAGAATGAAAGGCAGTCTCAGAATCACAGGATGGCTGAGGGTGGAAGGGACCTCTGGAGGTCAGCTGGTCCTACCCCCTGCTCCAGCGGGGCCTCTCAAACTTCCTGCTGCACAGCTACTGGTAGGGATTCTATCACTTAAGGACTTCATCCTCTATCTCAAATCTGCAATTCAGAATGTAGCACCTAAAACACAGTACTCGCCAAATGGTGAATTGCTATTCTGCTCTCTGCTAGAAGCAGGGAAATCTTGTTAGCCCTAATGACTGTTACAAACGGGTTGGGGGAAGACCAAAAATCTTACTGTAAATACAGATTTATTTGGTTAGAGTTCTCTCACAAGTGAATGCCAAAAGACATCATTAATATAGTACACCGAGTACATCTAAATATCAATTAGGTCATTTAAACTTGGGTTCAATTGCTTTCTAGTTCCTCGATACACTCTCTCTCAAAACTCACCTTTAATTTAATGTTAGGCATCCCTTCTTTCTCTCTTACTTTTTCTGAAAGTTGTATTGCAGATGGAGAGTAATCAATCCCAGTGAGATTCATGTAGCCAGACTTTGCCTAGACAGAAGCAGAGAATCTTAATCAGTGTGCTAGTAATTTTTTTTATCCAAGAAATGTACTCCCCATCTATAATCTATCTCATCTCTCCTCCTCTTAATGACACAAAAGAAAAAAACCCTTTTACTCGTTTTTATTCCTGTTACCATTACAAGAGGTACGTAGCTGGGGGAATGAGCTGAAATAACTCCATTCTGCCTAATACCTCATCAAAAGAACTGTTGACTGAAAGCTGGTTTATGTCAACAAATGGAAAACTGAGCAGAACTGTGAAAAGTTAACACCCTGGAAGGGAACAGACTCTCTTATCTGCACCAAAAGTAACCTAGAAACCAGGAATTTTCAGTGATGAGAACATGTGCCGATGCCAAGTCCTTCAAAATAAGAAGAAAACCTCTCTAACGCTTACATGACATTTGAGATTGAGCAGTTATTTGGTTTATAACCCAAACTGTAAGAGCCAAAATATGTAACACATTTTATTTGTACAGAAATCCATTACAAAACCTTACATTTTTCTAATTATTCATGCTAATGTCTATTTGAATGCAATTATTTGCATGCTACAAGGTCTCTGTATCAGCAATTTTCAGGCAGGTTATGCACGGCATAAAAGAGCATAGAGACTTTCTGTTAATCTAACTTCAGAGTAGATAACGATAACCCAGTTCGGCGAACTCAGGCACCGAGATCCTAGCAACCCTTCTGCAAAGCAGGCGGGCACGTGGGAGGGGGTCAGTGACACATTTCCACGCTGAGGCAGAAGCTGAAGCGACCAGATCTGGGTATCACGTGTGTCAGTTGGTCTGGCTAGATCCAAACCTAACAGGAAGAGCTACGATCTTACAGCCAGCTGCAGGCAGTAACAGCAGAGAGAGGGAGGAGGCTTGGGTTTGGTGTGGTTTTGAACAATACATGGACTTTTTCACGAGCATTAAGCAATCAGCTGTTTATCTGCTTGTTCCAAAGGCTGATACCTCGACAGCGAGGAAAACTACAGTGTGGATTTTTTAAAACGGTCCTTCCCACTTCCAGCAGCCCTTCAGCCTGTGTGAGCTCAGTGCCAGCCAGCTGTTCTTAATTGAGGACTAATTTCAGCTAAAACACAAAGACCGTGTTGTTTGCATTTGATGAAGAACAGCACATTGCTCAGGCTTCTGCCCACGTTCCTCCCCGGAGCAAACCAAGCTTCCTGAGATGCCTGTGCTGAAGACTTGGGGGTGGAAGAGGAGTTCCCACAACAGCTCCTCTGTTTGGAAAGGAAGAAATTGAGTCACTTCAGGGAGTTCCCATTCGCTCCTATAATCTCCGGGGCAGAGAAGGAAAGTTTAAGGATAAACAACATTAAATGCTGCTAAACCTGTATGGCCTAACTACGTACGCCAGGAAGGGATCGTTCACTCAAGTGCCAAACGTGACTGCGCTGCATCCCGCAGCTGGACTCCTGTCCTGAAGGCAGTATTTACAAGCACTCTTCTGCTGCCTCTAGAAAAAGCAGATTAAACAGCAGAAGGTAGTTCACAATGTTACCAGCACTGCGCCATGTTTGGATTTCTGGAGCTGCCAGGTAGACACCCGCACTTGGGCGGTGAATACCCTTCACTTCAGAGATGTTTTTCAATAGTTGGCTCCCATAATACTCGGGGGGGCGGGGGGAGGGAAGAGAAGGTCAAAGCTCCATGTGGCAGCAACATTTCCTTAGAAGAATAGCAGTTTTTGGAAGGCAAAAGAATTAGGTCATCAATGCAGCCTACCAGATTCCTGAAGTTAGCAGGGGTAGGGCCGTGGTCTACTGCATATATCAAACCAGCCACGCTTACGCATCCGAGATCCTCAAAGCAAGCAGAAAGAAGAGAGGAAGCCTCCAGCAGCATTTCTGTTGGAGCTGACAGATGGGCAGGTCCCTGCAGTGTGCGTGTACAAGAGTTTAGCAGCATGCTGGATGTTTTGCCTTCTAGCTGGGTGGTGGGGCCAGTTCACACAGGATACAGCAGTCTTTCTTGTTTTCACTTTAATTATTACCTGCTTTTCAGATAGCTATTCTGCTTCCTTTTTGGGCACTATTCCCTGCTGGAACTGACAATGTCTCACTTAGACCTAGCTGCATTTAAGAGTAATTTTCTTACTAAACTCCCATTTACTATTCTTTACTGCTAATGGCATGCCAGGGTCCAGCATTCCCCACTGAACTGTTCTCTACGGCACCTCTTCCCGTTCCGCTGACGGTCTGATGCATACCCTCAGCAGCGACCTTTTACAGAAGTGCTACTCATGTCCTGCATGAGTGAAGGCTGACTGTTGTTTTCAGTACTACCATTTCTATCACATTGTCAAGTCCAACTCCAGTGGCAGAACTATTCTACGGTAGCTGATGTGCTTGCCAAAAGAATCCTAACTTGATTTTCAAAGCCTACCAGCTAACACAAAAAAATTTCTTTTACGTCAAGTAAGTGAGATCCTGAATTGTTTAGAAACAATAAAGAAGGTAATTTTTGAAGTCACTTTTCAAATGGGAACTGGACTGAAAATTTCCTATCGAAGCAACCACAGTACTTTGAGGTGCTTAATGTAAAGGGGGAGGGTGCGCTCACGGCAACTCAATAGTTTTTAAAAGCTAACAGGCTGTTGTTTTCCCACTACAGAATGACAATCAATTTCAGATTTGCAAGTGGTGCCAGTCTAAAATTGAAATCTTATAAATAAGATTTTTCTGTTGGATGTCTCAGCAATGATAGAGCTAGCTAGCGCTGCATTTAACAATCATTATTAGGCTTCAAGATTAATTTATCTTAATGAGCTGAGCAATGTCTACTTTTGATGATATGACTTCTCCCACGCTGCAGCGTAGCAGCCAGTCCCCATAAAGGCTTTAAACTCTTCTAAAATCAAAGTCCATGTTAAAAAATATTCCATTATAAACCTGACTTTGACTTCCATCCTTTTCCATTTCTACAGTAACTAATGGAGCACGCAGAACAACAGAAACTGTGACAGTATGACAGCTCCTTTCTTTACCAACTCTCCTGTATTCAGTCAGAAACAGGAAAAAAATACCACAGCTCCTAAACATCTTGTACCACTGCAGAACCCTGTTAACGCTTCAGAACATACCTGGTAAGGGGTTTCCACCCTGACAGAAATGGGTACTTCTTGAAAAGAAGCATTAACAACTTTTTAAGTCATTTACATAAAAAACTTGGGTTTAACCACTTTTTATATTGATAACAAGTATTATTATCAGAACTGAGTATGGAGGAAGGGTCTGGTTTTGCACATGAGAGTACTTTATGTATTACGCAACCCCATTTCCTTACCTGTGGGTGTTCTACACAACAATGGGAATAAAAGCATTTTTAAATATAGGAAAACAGGAAGGTAAAGTTAAAATAAGGGCCATTCAGGCTGACTGATTTAAAGAAATACCATAAATTTCAAAATCTGAAGTACTGGCAATCTCGGCAGTACCAAGAAACTAGAAGTTTGAGCAAAAAAGTAGACATTTCCGTTCGGTAGAACGCCACACATATTCTGTTGCTAGACCTGCACTTTTAAAACCCCCTAACAGCACTGCTGGTGCAAGGAGTTACATACCTAAGTCCCACAAGCTGCCTGGCAGCCACGTGCGATTATGCCTTGTCTTTGCGGCAGGATGTTCTTTAAGCACTGAGTTAATTTCCCTTATACTCTTAAACCAAATGAAACTATAAAACCCGATGCACAGTGTTCTGTTGCTGGGAAAAACCCCACAATGTAAGTTTTAATTTAGGTCGCTTGCTTTTTGTCTTTCCCGTAAGTTACAGCTTTCCATGATTACTGCTGTCACTTGTGAGAACTGTATTTCAACTCGCCCGCTCGGAGCATTGATTCTGCATCAAAAGCACAAACTTTGCAATATACCAACCAATTCAACCAGTAAAACACCGTTGCCAGTTCCAATGTCAAGCACAGAGCTGTCAAGGGGAACCTTTCGTTTTTCCAACCACCTGATGATGCGAGCCATGCTTTCTTCTCCAAACCTATTAAAAAGAAGGGATCAGCTAATGAGGATGGCAAAGACGTACACGAGGCACAGTGAATTTCTTTCATCACCTCCTCTCCCCAGCTTTTTGCAAAGCGCCTCTTACCGAAGCACTTGGGTAACAACTGACATAGCTCATGCTCCCTGTTCGCTTTAAGTTAAAATGAATCACATGGCCTTAAAACTCACAGAAACACCAACTGTGGGAGGTGAAGCCCTCCATATATTAAAAAAAAGAAGACAGCACTGTCAACTTGCATCGTTAAGCCTGAGCTCGGGGATAAAATGAACGTTTGTTAGTAACAGACACCACAACTACCAACTCACTTTCTGTCTTTCTGTGGAATGACAGTTGTCCAAGAGCAACTTAGAAATTTGCATTGCAAAAAGGGGTAAGAGGAGAACCTAGGGCTTCAAGATTAAAATCTCCCATCATTTTGCCAACACCCAGAACTATTCAGTAACCCGCCCAATTGCTGGCTGTGTTTTTGCAATGTCTACTTTAAAAACGAAACACTCTGGTGGAGTTACTTTATTTACCAAATTTCCCCAGCATCTCCGATGTCTTGAAAAGTTTGCAGTTCTCTTTCATACGCAGCATCCCAGCTAGAAGAGGGGGGGGGAGGGGGAGAAGGACAGCATATTGCAATTAACACTGGAAAAGATTTTGGTTAAAAAGTGAGGGGAAGAAAGGGCGGGAAAGGGTATCTACACAGCAGTGCCACTTTATGTCCCCTGCATCATGGAGACAGACAAACTGCTCGGGAACACGTTGTCCGCCAGGCTCCGAGCTGGCGATGCCCAGAGAGGGAAGGCTGAGGGTCACCAGACGAGCGCACCCGGGGCGCAGCACC
>VZTL01097829.1:0-10643 GCA_013400535.1 Scopus umbretta | reverse complement strand
AGGAGGAGGAGGAGGAAATGGAGCTCTCCAGGGTTCTGCTCAACCTGAGGTGCAAGGATTTGGGGAGAAATACCTCAAATCTGCCCCTTGGTCCAGCCAGCTTGAATCAGCTTGCAGAAATGAGGACACGCCCAATGGCTCTGGAGGGCAAGTAATGCATCAAACTGGTAAAGGCTTCCCATTGCAAGGTTAAAGATGGAAACGAATTCCGGCAACTCCCCATCTACCTGCCTGCATCGTGATGTTCTGAGCAGTGCCCTGAGTATGGAGCTGGCAGTCCTCCACGTCGTGTTTCTGGAAGGATAGTAGACCAATGGAGGTAGGAACGGTGGTTGCACTGGAGGAGACAGTTGAGGACGAGGTGGCAGAGTTTCAGGAGCAACGGTGAAGTTGTGAGCTCACCATAAGTGGGCCTGCAGCTGATGGATTCATGTTCTGAGGGTCCATTCAAGAGTGATCTCATGGTGCTGGGACGTGCAGGGTAGCCCTGAAGGAAGGTGGAGCTTAGTTTTTAAAAAAAATTTTTAACAGGAATTTTTAAGGAGGTGACTTAAACATTGTCTTTCTGGTTGTACTGGAAATCTGACAGCATCACCTTTTTATCAGCAGCTTCAGCTGGGACATTTGAAACAGTCAGCCTCTCCATGCTACCTGATAGATTGACCTTGACTCGGGCTACACAGTCGGGGAAAACATTTGCAGAGTTTTTACACTGCACTGAGCCTGCTGTTCTGGAGTGTAAGAACTGAGGGATGACAAGCTTAAGACAAAGCAGAAGGACCGCAAAGACTGGCGATGATAACCATGTGAAAAACAGAGGAACCAGAAGGAATGGGGGAGAGATAACGGGCCACAAGGAGAAGTGCACCGGGATATTATGCAGCTCTTCAGGAAACAATCACAGATGTTAAGCAGCTCATTAGGGAGGAACAAATCTCTCCAAACCATAATACCAGACCTGGCCAACTACAGCCTGAATGCGAGCGTGGGTACGTAAGTGTGGGTTGGGTGTGCCTCTGCAGCGCGGAGGCTTGAAGACAGGTTTGCCACAAGCATGCACGCACACGAGCTGGGACCCGGCAATATACAAGTAACCTTGGTGACAGAGGCAAGACTGAAACACGCAGATTCACAGCTCCCAGCTCTGTGCTCAGGCCACTAGACTACCTTCTGTGTTTCTTTATCAGCAGCGATGAAATACAACAGTCACTGCTGCAGGCAGAGTAGGCTAATGGCAGCGACACTCTGTGCTTGCCCTACGTCTCGTACTCTTTCCCTAAGCACTCGTTTCTGGCTACGACCAGAGATTGGATAAAGGGACTCACAGGCCTTTGGTTTAGCCCAGTGCAGTTGTTCTAGTTTCCGTAATGCCGACTGAAGCCCTCATCCAACCTAAATAAAGAGCAGGATGTGGCACTGCAAGTTTCTTTGTTTACAACGTCTTAATAAATTCTGGAACAAACGTAGTCAATTTGGAAGCAAAAGAACATTTTCCTACCGTCGGCTCTACAAGCTGGTCTTGAAAGCTTATAGTCACTGGATTCTTGTTTTTCCTGCACATCAATGCAAGTAAAGCTCTGGAGACAAGATCCTTAAATCTCTTCTGCAGTACCTTCTCCCTGCCTTCACATCCTGTCTCAGCGCCGCCTGCAATTCTTACCTTCAGCAGGTTTATGAAATGTCTCAGCTGAATAAAAATATGTTGCCACTGATATAGGAGAAGGATGGGAATTCATTTCATCTTTATCACAGTGAAATGAAATTAGTTATGCTGACATCTCAGTTATAAAGGGAGCAAAAGCTACAATATATTTTTTTACCCATGTAAGTAAAATGACTCTGTTGATAATCCTGATATGCTATATAGCAAAATTATTTTTGTATGATGTTGTTTCACAAAGTAATGTAAATATATGGATCACATAGGTGTTAGTAGGACCAAAATTTGCTTAGTACAAATAATCCATGACCTTATTTTGTTTCAGTTAAATTCCATTTTTTCTTCATTTCATTCATTCTCCTTGTGATACTTAAGCTTGCCATAGTAAAGACTCTGTTGGGATTCTTCTTACTGACTTTTGGGGAACACCATTACCACAGTGAATAGAGGAAAAGATCAGTGCCTCAAGGAATCTAGAAAATACTTTGACTGGAGGAAAATGTCCTTTCTGTTTGTTTATTTAGATTAACTCAAAGTCTTAAACAGAAAGATAGCAGATAATGATTAATACAAACTCTACTATCACTCGAGAAATATATTATTATCAAAGTCCGACCTAAAAATTTCTTTCAACCAGATCTGTCATTTTTCATTCGGACAATATTGGCTTGTTCATCTTGTGTTTTGAAATGTGCTTAACCAGACAAAAAAATCAGAGTAGTCAGAGAAAGGAAACACCTTTGAGATTCATCCCTAATGTATTTCCATTAATCTCAATGGAGTAACAGCAATAGTATCTAGCCGATACGCTCTACAAAGGAGAGAAATGCAGTTCCACAGACAAAAGGCATGGTCTGGTTAAATCAATTTCTATAGCATCTTGTCTCGACATATTTGAGAGCACTATCTTTCTCAATTAATGTCAGCTCTGCTCTGGGAATACTCTTTGGTAGTTAACTGTTGCTGTTAGAGAGCTAACTTTAGATATAACACAGCTGGCTTATGTATTTTGCTGTTAATATTTTTGGTAATGGGACAACAAATGCAAAGCGAACACACTACTAAGCAGAATGCAGATCTTCCACCCAAATAAATCAACTTTAAGGATAAGAAAACCCAACTGTAAATTTCTTTTGACTGACTCCAGATAGAAAAAAAATCAATTACAAACCTCAGGAACCCATTTAAGGTAGGTCTTAGGGTTTTATTTTTCCCAGATTTCTAAGTCTCCAGCGTACTGGGGGTTGCACACGTGCCTCTGTGCAAACACCACCAACCCCTAGAATGTTTCATTGTAAATTCATTCTTGGGCAGCTTCTTTACTTTCATTTCCACTTATATCAAAGTCAAACAGAAAACCCTCCAACAGCCCAAATCCTCACCTAGCGCAAGAATGGAAGAAGAGCAGACATCGTGTTTAGAGGGTATCAAGAAAACACTGAATGTATTTGTGAGAAAGATCACAGAGGAAAGGCAGCAAACTGAAGAAAGAAGATAATGGAAAGTAAGTGCAAGGCAAATTTTTAATGCGTGTCTCCTCATGGCTTTCATGGGTTACTACCCACTAGAGGGAGATAGACTGTAATTTGTTGCCAGGTGGATTATGGCAGAAGTTGGACTTTGTGAAGTCCAAAGAGGAAAACTGTGGTAAGACAGCCAAAGAAGATGCAGGTTCCCGACCCTGGTAGAGTTTCGTGCTGCAAAGTTCTGTGTAAGTTACCAGCTGGACTGAAATCCTTGCCCTTTCTGACCAGGGTTTCATTATGCTCTTCTTCAAAAAATCCCCGTCTCTATTAATCTATTTGTTCTTTTCTTGGAAACAGCAACACCTGGAGTTGTAAGGACGGCAGAAACAGTGTTGTGCTTGTCTAGGACTAACTGAACTGCCATAGCCCGCCCAGAATGGGGCAAGCCATGCATGCCTCGAGTGGCTTCAGACCCACCAATAGTGACCCTTCTACTCCACCTCAGACACCTCCTTGGTTCCAATTTAGGACTTGCATCCTACGGTTTTCATTAGCTGCCCATGGGTAATCATTTATGGTCTCTTATTCTCACCTCTATTTGCAGAATGGAGAAATCTTTTAAAACTCAAAGCAGGCTCAGGCGTGTCCTTTCCTCAAGGGAAACCAAGAAGGGGAGTAGCAATGGATGCTTAGAATTGGAAACAGGGCATAGGAAAAGGAGCTCTTACCCGCTTATGTCATTCCTGGTCTGAAAAGCAGTAGTTTAGGGACTTCCTAACTTCTGAACCAGACACTGCATCTGTGCATGTGCCAGAGACTTTGTTAAGCCTAGCTCCCTTAAATTTGTCTATTTTCTTTTGAACCTATTTATATTTTTGGGTTTTAGACTACGCCGTGGCAACAAATTCAAACAAAAATGTATTTCCTTCTGTTCTTTTTTAAACCCTGCTCCCTGATAAACTGACTGAATTAATACGGTATTATGAGCATTGATAATAACCATTTTCTATTCACTTTCCTCCCACCTTGGTTATTTTCCAGACCTCTATGTATCCCCTTCCTCTTGCAGTACAGAATGCAAGCCCCAGTCTGGCTCCTGTTTATACTAGGATTTTTGAATGATATGAGGGCTTTTCAGAGTCAAGCTATTAGCAGTGAGAACAGTCTCCTCTTAACTCTAACCTTGCCTCTCTCCATAAGAAATGTTGGATAAATAAGCACATAATGCAAACTCGGAAAAGATGCGTAATTATTTCCACACAGGAAGTTTGCAATTGATAGTTCAGTGTCACAGATAGAAATGACTAGTCTAACATGCTGTGAACTCAGTCAGAGCCAAAGCAATTATCTAATGCCTCTGAACCCTCAGGGTCAACTATACTCTCTGCTACCGTGCTTAATGCCAGAAAAGTTCGCTAACAAACACCAGCCATCAAAACCACTTCTTCCTCCCAAACTCCATGTGACTAGTTTCCAAAGCGGCCTGTGGTTATATCCCGCTCACCTTCAGATTCCCTCAAAACTAGTACAGGGGTTCTGGGCACTACTGGTTCTACAATGCTGGCTTAAGGATTACCGAAAACACGGCATGGCTCTGCTTGTCAGTACCCTGATATGATCCTTAACACAAACCAGGTTAAGGTAAATGTAAAATAGTGTATTTGCAAAAATCCAAATATAAGCAACACGTTTGCATTGCTTACGCAAAGCAATACATAGAAATGAAAAGAAATAGGGTATACAGGACATTTGCGGACCTGGAAGAGCAGCTGGCTGCGCTCTGTAAGAAAACTAGGCACAGGTGCTGGGATTGAGCCCAGGGCCCTGATTCCCAGCTGGCACGCTGAAAGAGGCTTCCCGCTCAGGGAGAGTTAGATGTCTGTTCCTTGGGAGGAGAGGCCTCGGAAAGGGGAGGAGGTTGTTCCCTTGGCACGACAGGAAAGCGCTGCTGGCTGAGCCAAAGGGGAATGGAGTCTTTTTGTTGATATCTGTTGGGTGTATTTCCTCTCTCAGCTGTTGGGTTAGTGATTAAAAAAGAAAATGATCGATCTACGTTGTATTGGAATGAGTGTGGGGCTTGTCACCCTGACTGATGAGCAGTCTGGATGGCTTACTTTTACCTGTTGCTCAGATTAGTCCCAGTGAGCTCCTCTTGCTCTAGCTGGCTGATGAACAGCTAGATATTTGCAACCCCCAGCTAAAGGCTTCAGTTCATACATGAAGTTCCCTCCTGAAGTTGCTTTCAGAGGAGAGCGCCTGGTTTGGGGGGCTTTACTTCCCCTGGATACTGATCAAATCTAACAGTAAAGCTCTTTTATGTCAACTTCGCATTTTCTTATACACGCATATAACTTGCTAGCCACGCTTTATACAATCACCTAACCAGGACTAAAGCATGTAATGCATTACTGAGAAAATAACTAATCGCTTTAAGGTAACAGGACGTTTTGGGGGTGAATGCGTCCTAAGTCTGTCTCCAGGGGATACTATAATAGTAATAAAGTGAATAGAGGCCTAAGACAGGCAGGAGAGAGGTTGCTGATTACATGGGAAAGCCCAGACAAAGCGTCTTCTGTTTCTGATGCCTGAAATTCAGCCGCATAAGAAAAAGGCAGGATACTGGCAAAGCACCACTGGGATGTACTTGTGCTGATGGCTCTTTGTTATTTTTCTGTAGCTTCACATCACATTTTACCAGGTATTTCCCCTCAAGATTCTCAAATGCCTACAAATCAGTCCAAGCCAAGTGTTGTCAACAGAGCTGCCTCTTCGCTTGCCTTGGAGGTTGCCATTGTTTCTGTGTCACGAGAACAAAGATAAAAATGTTAACTTTTAGCCCTTTCCAACACTGTTATGATATTATCTGGCAAGCACCGGCATTTGATTTTACAAATACATAACTGTGCTTGTTCCTTTACCGCTCTGTGTCTGCGAATGTTCCTGATAGCAAAGAGACATGGCATGCATATGCATGTGTAGGATTGGGGCCCAACAGCTTAGGTCCTGCTGAGGTCAAGGCACAGACATCCAGACAAACACTGATTTAGAAAATTTACAGTATAGAGGATGGTTGTAGAAAGGGAAAGCGCACTGACCATTCCAAAGGAACCAACTCCTTTTTTAAATCTCTTAATCTGCTTTTCATTATCTCTGTGGGGAGGCCTCTTGAGAAAAGCAGCTCTTTGACTTGAATAAAGGAGGGGCTGTGGGCTTGCATGCTGGAATGGGGAGGTCATTGTACGGCAGCACCGAAGATGGGAGCGTTAGTCAGGTCAAGGAAAACAGGATAAAAAAGTGTGAGATCTGTGTTACGGGCTTGGTCTGGATTATGTAAGGTAGAAAGTTTAAATCTGGAAGCTTAACAAGAGCGAGCGGTTCAAAGGTTGGAAAGACATATTCTGGTAGGGTCATTCAGGCTGATTGTTAGGGAAAAATATGGGCCAGGACCGATAAGATCGTCAGCAAAAACAGCAAGAAAGAGGTAACAACAGCTGAGGCCCAAGAGGGCTAAATTCTGCACAGGAATTTTAAGCATCAGGCTTCAGCAAATCAACCTATCCATCTTCAGTATCCTTCTTATTTGCTCTTTTAACAGAAATGCTTAGTTCTGCTTTCCTCCTTAGAGGCAGACAAAGCCCGAATATGCCTGGGGGACAATGGGACTACGGAGCGTTTTGCCTGCTCCCGAGTCATACAGCTGTGTGCATGTGCTGGCTGTAATCCTCTCCCCTCTAAACCAGTGCTTATCACGAGCAGCTTCAGCCGTGCGAAATTGCTGAAGAAAGTTAGGTTATCGCCACTAAAATGGCCCTTGGAAGTAGCCATTTCTTCTCCTTTTTAGAATACAAAGGTAAAAATTCTCCTAAAACGGTGTGCTGACCTTCTGCTGTTTCTTTAAGGGACACAAACTGAAAGGTATCTCTGGATTGCAGGGACCTCCTATTTTTCCAGCACTCCTATAATACTGGCTGACTTCACCAGGAATTTGGAGATACGTAAGGAGTGCAGGATCAGGTCTACAAAATCCGGGATGGGGTGGGGGGAGGGCTTGCCTGGTCGCATGCACGTCTTATCTTGCTTCTTGATGGGTTTATGAAAGCAGAGGTGGCAGATTTAGGGCTTTTATTGACAGTAACACAACATTTGGTGTTTTCCTAAAAACCTAACTCTGAGAGGCTGATGATGGCATAAGATTGTTGGCTTCCTGTGTTTCTAATTGCGGACAGGAACTTGCAAACATTACAGACTCGAAAAAACCTGGAGGCAAAGAGTAACTCTAAATACATATTTTTAAAGCCTGTCATTCATGAAATCAAGTTGATGCATTTGGAGGCGTAACAGGTTAAGACAACAGGTTATCTTAAATACAGGATTGGTAATTTTGCAGCAAAATCTCAGACCTTCTCGTATCAGCTGGAACTAAACAGGTGCATTTTTGACACTAGAGACTCCTTTTGCCCTTTCTTCCCTCCGTACTTCTCAAGGTCTAAATCAGTTTACTCATTATAGCTACGTTTTTCCCTTTTTGCTATGCGTACAGCCTGAACACTCCCTCCTCTGCTTGATCCTGCCTTGGCCAGAACCTTCTAGCTTTTTCCCCCATGTCCTCCTCCAGTCCTGTGGACAGCAGCGCCCCAAAACACTGCTTTGTGCGATGATTATGCATCTTTTCCGCTTGTTTGTTTCACGTAAGCTCCATCTGCTGGTTAAAACTAGGATCTGTGGGACTTTCACTATGAACGGCAAATGTGACTTTTTCCTCAATTTGAAAACATTTTCAGAATTTTCTGTTTGTACTCTCCCAGCTGTGTTCTCCTTGTCTGCCTGCATGTCAAATCTAATTAATGACAACCTAATAAGTTATTCTGTATTGCTAATTTGGGTCAAGCCTCCGCAATCTTTTAAAATACCACTTTTTGACTAGAATTTGAGCAGGTAATCGTCCTTGGATCTGGAATGAGTGTTTACAGCACATTATTACTGTCATGGAAATCTCCGAGTAGCTTTTCACTGCATTGTTTGAAAAGGCACCCAAGGCAGATTGTTTCCCTGCTGTCGCTAATGTGTAGCCACTGCCGCTGGGTTTTGGCACGTTACAGACAGGAGTGAACTTGTGACCTGGACGTATATACAGAGCAAGTCTGTAATCCAGCGACCACTTGAACTTTTACCTTTGGGCTCTAACATTTACAGAGCAACAGGCATCAGTATCCCGGGAGCCTCTTCTAAAAATCCGTGATGATGAATGGGAGTATTTTTTAAAGAACTACTAATGATCTGTTGGTTTTCTCCCTCGAGTGGAAACTTAATGCAACTTGCTGCACAGTAAAGTCTTTTTTTTTTTTTTCTCTTCAGATTTACACTGAACACTGGTGAATAAAGATGAGGTTAATCCCATATTGTTAAATCTATTCAAGGAGACAACCTGGGAATTGCCATGGAAACAGATTCTACAGACTAAAACCGTAATCCTACTTTTACATACTGTATATGGACCTGTACCACTATGTAGTTTACAGAATCGCACTGTGTAGACAAACGTGATGTCGCAGCAGAGAAATGGCAAACTTGCCTCCCGTCTCATCAAACGCTACTTGAGCTCCTGCTTACAGCCCGGAGCATCAAGGATTGCACCTCCTTCCCCTCCACCCACTGAATCTTATCTCCCCAGTCCCTTCCTTGCCTTTGCGGCCAGCTCGGCTTGTTGTCTGGGTGTAACGAGGAACCGAGGCCATGCATGTGTAAGGAACATGGCAGTTCTGGCAGGAGCGTCACAGGTTTGGTGTTGCTACACAGCCACTTTCACAAGCTACAGGGCAACTGACCATGTGTCTGAAGTTGGGCGTGGGGGTCCTGTTATCCATCCTCCAGAAAAATCAACAGGATCTATGAAGTGCTTCCTGGGACATGTCCTCAGGGAAGGAAAGGACAACCATAGGGAGCATGCAGGCGCGCCCCCTCCAACTGTGCAGGTATTTTTGGCAGGCCACAAAGGAATCCTGTTCCCCATGCGCATCTGCCTACCACCCACCAGAGCTCGTTAGATGGTGAAGAGGGAAGGAGTAAGGGACAACAGCACAGAAGAATTTCATGTAAATATTTACTATGGGAAATCTGTTGCACTGTGAGTAGAGATTTTCTGAAAGATATATATAGCTGGTTCCCTTACAGTTTTGCTCCCTGTCCATATTGACATTTGCCCCCCCAATTTCTAGACATATCTCTAAATTTCCTCAGTGAGAATCACAAGTTCATCTGCTCCTTTTTCATGTCTATGCAAGCAAAGCAGAGATGCAGGCACATCCTGTGCTTTTAGGGAAGTAAAACATCCTTGCTTTTTTCATATCACTGGGTTGTGCTCAAATATCAGTAAGATACATGTTTCGATATTCCCACAGCCCTTAACAGGCATCACGATGTCGTTATTTGGAGTTTGTTTTGTAATTGTTTAGACAACTCTCGCCTTGCTTTTGCTTCTATTTAACATCCAGGGGAAAGAAAAGTTGATGTTTAATACTAAATAATAATCCTAATTTTGTTTAAATATTATAATTATTTTAATAATTCTCAGATCCTTATTAAATCTGTCTAGAAAGAAGGGTTTGTATTTCTTCCTTTTAGTTTCTCACCCTATTCCTGCTAGAAAACACATCATTTTCAACACGATGGCTGACAACTTTTCCAAACAACACAGTTAGTTTAAGAATCGGGTCTAAAATGGCCATAGCAGCTTAAGGTTTTTAAAAACAAACCCCTAGGAATTGTGTGCATTGTGTTTATTCTACGGATGAGTGTTTTCTTTGTGAACCTGCAGACTGTTGGTCTGATAGGACTGTAAGATGTTTCTCTTTAAAGCAAAAATTGACCTGCATGGAAGGCCGACGTAGCACCTACACCCACTAGGCCTTTTCATCTGGGAGCAATTTGTACAGCTACTTGAAAATTATCAATACGTTGTCTTTTCTTAAGTGTTATTCCACAATGCTTGGTAAATGCACAAAATCAATTAGTATTTTGAAAGTGTATCCATTTAGGAAATTTTCACAGAATGCACTATCATTCCTTTTCATATACGGTGGAACACCACGTAGCTTCCAGGTATAAACAAATCTGGAACAAAAGACTGTACAAAAACATAACGGATTCAGCTCTGAAAAGGCTCATGCATCTACATTGTCTGCCACCCTGAATACTAATGAATTTAATGAAACTGTTGAAAGACTGGTTACTTGTCTGTATAAACGTATCGAGACCTCTGTAATCATCTGTTTGCTGTCTGAAGCCTCTTGTCAATAGTTTAATGACTTCAGAGCATATTATTCTTCTTGTATAGGCTTCATATAATGTTTCTACATAATTAAGCAGCTTTGTTGGAGGAACTGCCATTAGTTGCCCCATTTCATTTGGTTTTGTTATCAGCCAAGCAGAAAGAAAAAAGAATAACAAGAGAAGGCTACAAACCCAGCCTAGTGAGAGAAATGTGTAGTTTGGGAAGATGGGGTTTTTTTTGTTGTTGT
>VZTL01097820.1:0-13625 GCA_013400535.1 Scopus umbretta | reverse complement strand
GCAGGGAAAACCAGTTAATTGCATTTTGACAAATTTGCTACCATACTTGGTGAGCAGCATAAAGAACAGAGATCTGTATTAGTCAATCAATTTCTAATGGAGATTTAAAAAGAGGAACATCTTCACCCATGCAATATGTCATTTGACAAAAATGGGCTATCCAGAAAACTAAAAACATAACTAACTACTCTTAGTCTTCTTAGTCTTCTGACTGCTGAGACCAAGACTAGTTTCACCATTATTCAAATACTAAGGATTGGAAAGGTTTGAAGGTAGATGCAAGTCAACATTTTTACTTTTTCCAATGCATTAAGAAAAATACCAAAACCTGAGATTAACTCCCAACAGAAAACAAGAGTGTGGTAAGGAAAATCTCAGAGAATCATCTTTTTTTCTGTTATAGCACATGATCTTTTGGCTGGTTTAGTGCCTACAGCTGAACATAGGGCCTGTAAAACCCTTAACAGCGTCACAACCTCTGGATGTTGCCACAATTTGCCCATATCTGGGTTTGAGAGGGCAGAGAGCCTTACAGCAAGTATACGACAATTCTCCTCTCTCTCCCTTCCCAGCATTAATTCTTCTTCAGTCCCTTAATTTCTGTTTCTTAAGCAATTATTTTCCTTCCACACTCCATGACCACCAGCAAGCCCTGTTTCAGCAGGCTTGATGTGCTGGTGATTCTCTCACTGCCATCTTTTTGCTACCCCACAAAATCTTGTCTTGTGCTTGTCTACAAAACAAATATGCACTTGTCAGTGAGGAAGGGGCATAGAAAAGAATTAGCTACTGAAACTTAGGCTCTGAAGTGTTGTCTTCTGGCTGGAAACAAGTTGTCTGGGGAGATAGTATCCTCAGCCACTTATGGCGGCCTAGAAATGGGGTCTGCCCAATTTCTGCAGGTGGTTGCTCCTCTGGACACCTTCCAGGTGTCTGCTGTTGTGGGCTGGGTGTGGGGCACTCACTATTCAGTTTCACTCAAAAACAGAAAAGTTGAGAGAGCAGCTCTTTCCCAACCCAGTTCTGAAGGCTCAATTCTTGCAGTTAGCAAACAACTAGCAGACAAGCTCCCTAAGGAAGGACGCAGGTGGACCATTAAGGGTAGTTCAGCCTGGGCTTGTCTCCAGGAGCAGCCATGGCTGAAGTGTGTAGGTCATGGAAGGAGGGTCTTGAGAAACAGACTTACCTGCAAAAACCTGGGGAAGAAACGACTTTTCTCAATGCCAATGAGGATGTGTAGGATCTCCAATATTGATAACAACTGGCAAAGGCGCATTACAAGTCCTATGGAGTAAAATGTGTCAGCCAACGAATCTACAGACAAAGTGAAGAAGAAAATTAGAGAATGGTTATATAGTAAAAGTCTGGACCAACTACTGGGTTTGCTTTTGCCCTATCACCACTGGAGATGACAAGAAATAAAGTTCACACAGTACTGAACTTTTGGGGAGCAGAAGCAAAGCTTCGGGGAGGGGAAGAGGAAGTCCACTCCGTGTGTGGGGCCCTGACACAGAGGCAGGAAGCTGAGAAAGGAATGGGGTCCCCTGTACTTGGTGCACTGGCAAACACCATGGAGGAAGGATGTGTTGGTTTGGAGATACTGCTTTAGGATATTTCTAAATATGAGGAAATGTTGAGGAAATGTATGAGCAATGTCTAAACATGAGGAGATGTTGAGTTCCTGCCTGCATCCATACCCACGGCACTTCCTAAAACAAGTAGACCACAAAGTAGGTATTTTATGTGCCTACAACTGTCCACCATTATAAATAATTTTAAATTTCCAGTCACTGGTTTTCTATTTTTGTGCCTTAACCCCAGGCAACAGAAAGAGAAATACGTTGCGATGTTTTTGGAGATAAGAGAGTCATGTGCAATAGCTGCAAAGATATTCTCTCCTAGTGGCTTCAATAAGGTTAATGTTCACCATAATGACTGGACCTAGTCACATTTAGGTCTATGTCTAAGTCAAATCTTACTAGCATGCTGCTGAATAATAAAGCTCAATAGTAAAACAAGAGCTTCATTCCTGATGGGATACAGGCAGAACATAGGTACCAGTAATTTGTTGATCCTTTTTAATGGAAGAAACAATGTTTTTTCTAATTGACATTACAGCCCCTGGTATTGGATGTACACCTGTTCAGAATCCTAACTTTATCTCTAATTTGATGTTTCTGTGTGTTACTGCCTCTTAAAATGTTTAGGGAAAATATAGAAGGAATCCTACCTTTTCCAAATGACATGAACCTGATGATCATATTTGTAAATATCCAGGAATGTCCACAGAATTGCATTAAGTCATACACAAAGAGGTAGGTGTTCATGGTAAAGCTGTGAAAGTGAAAATGATAAAGCAAACTGTGTGACTTAATACAACATTCAAGCTTTTTGACCTGTAGAAATTACACCCTCTTTGAATGTGTTAGGAAACCAAAGGAAAACAGCTGAAATCATAAACAGAGCAGTGAAAACTGTCTGTGTCTGTCAGTGGTCACAGAACAGTGCTCTCCCTAATGGATCAAAGGCTCCCTTTGTTGGTGTACCTACGATATGCCCAGAAAAATTTTCTGAGTTCCCAGTAGCGATTAGGGTGATCTGTAGCCATACAGTGAAATTTGTGCCTCTAGAGGAAAAAGTAACTAAGCAAAGACACTCAATCGAGTGCTGGATTCAAGCTTGAGCCCCTTCGCTTGGCCCTGCCTTGATGGTGTGACCAGACTCAAGGGACTGCTGGGGTCACACCCATCGCAGCCCTGCTGAGGGTCTTGGACTCCTGCAGACACCAGCCTCGGGATTTCTGTGTCTGGATGAGGTTTATCCTGTTCTTTGCAGAAGACATGCCTCTAGCATGCGCTCAAAACAGCTTAAAGTACAATGCAAATAATTTGCAGTGTCTCCAGCAGGCAGCATAGTTGTAAGTATTTATAAAAATGTAGGTGAAGAAATAGAAAAGAGAGTCACATTTCCATCGCTTTTATTTGATGCAGTCTGAAGGATATATGTCTTTCCCTTTTTTGACCAACTTGCTCCACAGGTTTTCCAGATAAACATTAAATTAGGGTCTTTGTATTTCTGCACAGCCTGTGTTTCAAGTTGCATTTAATAAAGTGAAATCTTCTCCTGTTGGAGCAGACTAACTTTTATAGCTATTCTAACCTGATTTTCATAGGTAATATGACCTTTTGCAAAACTCCATAGGCTCTGGAGAGACTTCATTTCCCTTTCCAATAATTGTGTTTTCTTCTGACTTACTCTGGAGAGAGAGGCTTATTTGTCCTCCAGCTATGAAAAGGACTGTCCACCTTTTTGGGAAATTAATTTGTTAATTTTGTACTAGAATTTATCTCCTCTGTTTGACCAATTAAATTCCTGCCCCAGTAAGTAGTAAGATCTCTTTAAGTTGCCCCTTGATCCAGTGTGTTCGTGTGGTATGTCTCTGCCATAAAACATTATTTCATTTGTATCTGCACATTAACAAACACAGTGAATTTCTGTGTTTAGAAATACCTAAATATCATGAATGCATATACTTCGTCCCCAGCATTGGACCAAGACCATAAATAACAATACATCCTTCTGTAAATTGCTCTACATAAAATGATCTTCTAAATTTTTAATCTAAGTATATCCTAGGGAGGTCACACAAAATGCCTTTCTTCCTCTCTTCCTGTTGTGCAGGATGGCTGCTATTCATACCATCACTTGTACAAGCACAGAAAGATTTGCTGGCATACTTTACCTCCCAGAAGACATCACTACCCTTTGATACTATGAAAATAATACATATCTTCATATGTCTTATATACCCGGACAAAGGAGTGTGCTCCATAAATGCTCCTTTTGGGAAAAGTATGATGCAACTGAATTGAACTAAAGTCCAGTGAGCTCTATAAATATCGACCCAAAATCGCATCTGCTTTATTGCTGAATGACACTTTGTTCTCTCTTGTGATAAGAAAAAAAGATGGAACACAGTACATTACAAAAAGGCAAAAAATTAAGAACATTGTTCTGATTTAAGAAACAGCCTTATTACTGGATGGATAAGAATTACTGTGATGGGTATGAAACAGGAACAATTATAATTTAAAAATTTATAAAATATAAATATAAAACATAAAATTAAAATAACAATTATATACAATATAACAGTTATAAAAATCTTGAGGCTTTCCAGTCAGCACTTCCACCAATCTCTTTGGTTTGATATTGCCATGTGGGCTTTGCATGGGATGCAAGCTGAGCATATGGATTCTCTCTTCTTCTGAAGTTTAGTTTGCTACATCTGTCTCTCATCTTCAGAACTTGTCTTTCAGCGGTTTGGGCTTATTTTGCAAACTCTTCCTCTATTGGCTGGCTAGAAAATTGTTGTCTTTACAATTCTTAAGCTGCTTAATCTTGGCTAAACAGGATGTAACCAAAAGGACATTTGCAAACATGGCTTCACACTAGTGTTTTGGCAATATGGCAGTCATGGTGTGTTAGAACTCATCATCTTTAAAATGTACTGGTGACCACTGAAAAGTATACACACTGTTGGCATTTATGGAGGGCCCCATATTCCTAGTGAAACGTAGAAATGTGCCGGTGGGCAGCGTGCCGGTGTTACCCGGAGGAACGATCCCGGCCCCAGAGCTGCAAGCAGCACAGCTCCCTCACTTGTTGATGCCCTCCACTGTGTGAAGGAGCAGCCCTGATCTCAAAATGGGGCTTCATGCTACTGTGTTAATCCCTGCACAAAAGGTACCTATGACCAGACGGAATCCTCTGACAGAATAAAAGGTGATTTCAGTATAATCAAAGGAAACTGAAATGTAACTGTTCTTTAAGGTCTTTCTCATCCAAAGGCTGATCTCTTTACCTAGAGACCCAGTAGCAGACTGAAGATAACCTATTTCACTGTCCTAAAAGTTTCGTGTCACAACACAAAATTCAGCCATCCGCTTCTATTTGAAAGGTCATTGGCAGAAAAGACAGGCTTTAATTAGATTTCCTGCTCTCCTCAGTTCACAGCAGGCATCATTCCACGTTTACCTCACAGAGCCTGCTTCTGCAGCACCCTTGCAGACAAAACGCTGACGAGCAATCCACCAGGTAGCTGTTCAGTTCCTGACCCTCCGCCAGACTTGCTGGATGACCTGACAAGCCTCACCTAGCCTCCCTGGTGCCTGGTTCGTAAAATGGACTTGCTGCGTCATTTATTCCTTGTAGTGTGATGTGCTTTAGCACTGTAAAGTTGCTGTCATTTGAAGACACTGGGGGAGCACTGCACATTTCAGTACTTTGCCTGCATTGATGACAGGAGAGAGAAACCGGTATGGGTGTTGCAGTAGAGAGACCCAGAAGGCTGGACTTGCTGTCTGTTTTAGTTGTCAGTTCCACGTTACTTACTGTGGCTGATTTTATACCAAACACACTGAAATGCTAGGGATGCATTTATCATATTTGGGATCAACCTTGCTGTGGTTGATGATTGTGGTGAAGTGGAAAACTTTATGTGCTTTCTCTCTGGGCTTGAAACCTAGGAAACTAGAGGAAACGTAAAGACTCTCAGAACTAGCACACACAGCAGCATGGTTCCAAACATCCCCTTTTCCCTTTTATTCACCAGCAGAGATTTTACCAGTGACATAGTTTTAACTTGCAAAGCCTGACATATTTCCACAGGCATAAAAATCACGTAAGTATAATTCTTGCATTTTATTATTTTTAGCATGAAGTTCTTCAGTGTGTCTCTGTGGTAGCTGTCATCTGAGGTAAGTATGGAGGCAGGTGCCCTCAGTGTCTGAAGGGTGGTCAGGACCATGTCCCCCTTGAGCTAAGGCGACAGGTAGCACAGCAGTGGCACCCAGCTCGGGGCAGCCCTTGGCCCAGCTGGGTGTCCCTTGCAAGGTGCCAGGATGAAGGCCACAGTCAGGTCCCTTTCATGGAGGGTCCCACACAGGCCTGCATGAACTGAGCATTTCCTTGGCTTCAGAGCTATTGCATGCCACTGCCTTCTGTGCACCCATACTGGCTGGCTGCACATGAGGAAGCAAGCCTCGCGCTGAAACCAGAGCACGATGTTCCTTTTTTTTTTCTGCAGGAAAGGTCTGCTAGAAAATCCCCTCCGCTGACACGCTATCCTTTTAACTGATACTGGTCTGAACTTCTACCCCTTCCTCCTCCCACCCCTGTGACAAGCTGCAAGCGCTATAGCACAGGAAGAAGAAAGCTGCTGAGGACCAGTACAAAAGATGTACTTTTCTCTCACCGGCACACCCCACCCCACTTTTTCCCCTCCCCCCCTTCCTTTTTGCATTTTAGCAGTCTAGGTCACCTGCACTCAAGAGATATTACCTGTTGCAGGGGTCTGATTGCTGCTGCTGCTCCTGATCTTTCTCCTTTTTTCTCTCTAGAGCTGCAACAGCTGTTTGTTTGGAGATCACCCCTCCTCTTTCCTGTTCCCCCACCCCACGACGTCACTGTATGTAGCACTAAGCAGGAACAACACTGCACTTCCCGAGAAAGGAGTTTCCAACCCCAAATATCTCCACTCCATTTGCCTTGCTCCTCACCTAGCCTAGCCCAGCCTAGCCTAGCCTAACTTGACCTAACCTAACCTAACCAAATCTAACTTAACGTAGCCTAAATTGGTTTCTTGCTGTTGTACCAGTAAGCTAGTCTGTAAATCCCACTAACTTTGTCTCTTAACCCAGAGCAGTATTTTGAAGGATTACTGGAGAGAAGAAATGCAAAATTAAAAATTCATTTTTCTCCTCTGTTTAAATTACCAGTGCTACAACAATGCTAACAACACTATCAAATGATAAGGAAGGCTGGGAGCATAGCATAAAAAGAGCACTTTACTTCAGGCAGAGGAAGTAATTTTCCACTTCTTACCTAGGAATGTCTATTTATTCTTGCCCCTGTGAAACATGGGCACTACTGGCAGAAGAAATGTAGGTATGCATCCTAGTTAACTTCTGCCCTTAAGTGTCTGGGATATCTCAGCATAAATCAGACGAAGAAGAGTATCATAGCATGTTTATAAACTCCCTTCTGCCAATAAATACGTTTTTCCACTGACACTCAAGTTGAAAGCACATCCCATCCTACAGTGAGATTTGAAATTTGATATTATGACTGATGAAGTCACCAAGGACATAATGAGGATAGGACATTATGTGTATGTACAAAAAGTCTGGGGAATAAAATGTTCCTTGCTGGGTCCCATCCCTACTATGAGTGGCATTGAGCTCCTGGCAAGACCATCTCCACTCCCTCTGGAGTCCTGGAGAGGTGAGAAATGCCTCCCTGGCAAGCAGGTTATTTCCTGGCAAACACAGTGGGACACCATGTTTTTCCTGGTCATGTCTCGCATCTGGGACCTTAGCAGAAGGGTCATGCAGTTATGCCTGGCTTTCTTGCCAGTGTGGCAGCTCACTTTACTGCTCAAGAATCATCATCTTTTTCCAGGCTAAAGAATGTATTTCTTTCTCAGGAGGAAATAATAAAGCAGCATTAAATAAAGGGTTAAACATTTAAACATACGGCTATGGAAAGGTTCAGCCCATCACTCTTGCAAAACAGCTCCCACACTGCGTGCCTCTGGGAGGACAACTGGTGTGACTAATGCTGCCAGGAGTTGAGCTCATGACTGTAACAAGATCCAGCAGTAGGAAGAAAAGCTCTTTTCAAACATCGGGCAAATATATAAAAGCAACAAAAGCTCACCTAGCTTTGTGATCTGCAAAATCCCTCTTGTGGGCAGCTGCTGAGTTAAAGCTCCCACAGATGACAAGGGCACCTGCAAGAGCTTGTGAGCGGGATGCGGATTCCCTTCCATGGTGCTGGCCACCCCCATGGCACAGCCCAGCAGGAGGCAGGGGGGCAGCTGGGGCGGTTTTGGCAGCCTGCAGCCCCCTGCACCGTGGGGCTCTGCCCGATGCTGGGGCCCCTGCACCAGCCAGTGTTACCCTGTCCTGGGCAGGGCTTCAGAGCAAAACAACCGGTGCTGAGGAGGTGGTGCCCACCACTGGAGCATTTTGAGGGCTTTCCTTTGACAGCAGCTTGGCCCTGTGGACTGGATGTCCATTGCATGCTGGAAAAAAAATCTCCTGGTGTGATGGCATGTGAAAGGAGTGACATTGCCCTCTGAAAGGAATGATGTTGGTGCACTCCAAGCCTGCCCTGTGATGAGGAACAAGGTGTTGCAAGGGCCAATGGCTAGAGAATTTGCTTCAGAGGTGTGCTTCTGACCTGAACTGGTATTATGCTGTATGTGCTACTATAAATACACCCATTTGAGTGGCAACACACTGCAGTGGTGGAGCCAAGGTACAGGGCTCATAAATCCACTATTACATGGAGATTCAAATTATTCTTTGGGAGATGTAGAATATAATTCAGCCAGTGGGTTGTAGTAGATCTGGCCAATGAGACCTGATGCTAGCCCTTAGGATCTGTCCTTTGCATGAAAAATCCTTCTCTGAAATACATTTTTTTTCTGCATACAACTTTCAGTTGAAATTGCATGTAAGGTGTCTTTAGCTGTGCAACTTGTAGTAGTGTTTTTGTAGTGTGACGGCCTAAAGATACGAGAAAGGAAGACCAGTAACAAGAGGTAACAGCTTTCATTAGACTAGGCAGAAGTGGGAATGCTTCCAGGCACAGAGAATTTGGAGAAAGCTTAAAACATTTAACAATTTTGTAAACTGCAAAGACATTCAGATGAAAGCAAATACTAAATTACACTATTGAAACACATGTTAGCTGGATACGGGAAGATTAGAATAAGTCCTGGAAAAAATCTAGCTTTTATTTTTGGAAAATAAACTTTCTTCTCCATGCCAGCTACTTATCTTCCAGACAAACTTCTATCTCGAAACTACTTAACCAGCATCAAAAAATTACTTGTATTATAGCTTCTGGCATCTCTGAAAACAAGCTTCATGACAGTTCAGTGTGTGCTAAGCCTGACTCTCCTGCATTTCTCAAAATCTAAACAGATTGTAACCGTGTTTGCTTCCCCTGCGTCATGAGGTGGGAAAAACACTTCTGTCTGGGCACAGTGGTTGTGTCAGGAACCATTGCAAGGGCTTGCTTTATGCATAAAGTTAACAACAGCCCTGATATGGAAAGAATCTCATTCTCTTCAAATAGGAAACATCACCAGAATAAAACATTTGCTCCTTTTATGCACAGTTTTTGTTTCTAAATCCTTGCTGTAAAAGCACTATGCAGATGTGTTTTAAGAAAAGAAACCATGTGTCTTAAAATTAATTTTTCAGTGTTCCTGACTGTTAACTTTATGTCTCCTTTCCTCCATTATTAGAGTTTGGGTACCTGAATTCAAGCCTATGTTTTGTCCTGTTGATTACATTAGTTTAAGCACTGGTAAATCACTGCTCTTAAACATGCCAGTACTATTGATTTCAGTTAAAGTAAAGAGTAAATCCTGAGCTGTCTGGGGCCCGTGGGGCTGATGTGCTGCAGCTGTGGACACTCTTCTTTCTCACTAGCAGGCAGATATTTGCACAGCGCTGGCTGGTATTTATGTGGTGTGACCAAGACTGCCAGTGAGAAAAGGAAGGCTGTGCAGAGGCAGCAGAGGAAGCAAGGTTATCTCCACACTGCAAGTGCGTAACAGGGAAAAGTGTCAATATTTTTGTCTATTCTCTCAAACTAGGCAAAAGAGGAAGCAGCAGCCATGCCAGCTTCATGCCTTTCACACCCTGGCAATTTTGTAAATTCAGCAGAGACCCTGGCTTGCAAACTGGTCCTGCCTCACCAGCACTGACTTGCTGGCATCATCTAACAGAATAAGTCACACCAAAGTTCCTGGCTGGTTTAGGATGATGAAAGATGTACTGGTGAGCAAACATTGTGCCACAAGGGTCTACCAAACACATACAGAGCTGGCAGGAGTTTTAGGTTTACAATTTCATCAGGTGAAAAATGGATGAAGTTTGGAAATGCTTTTGAAGGAAAAAAAATCCCAGCCGGTCTGTTTGGCTTTGGCTGTTTATGAGTGATATTTTACATTTACCATCTTTCAGGGCAGTTAGCACCAGTGAAGGCAGGGTTATTTCAGAAGAAGCAGACTGGTGGCATTTCCTTGCCACTGCCCTGCAGCTGGAGCAGAACAAGAGGAAGGATGAGAGATGCCAGACAAGAGCTTCTTGACAGCTCCTGTCCAGACCTCCCAAAATGTCACTTGGAGGAGACGTGATAGCCTTACCCTCCTTACCTGTCACTTCCTAGGAGTCTTTGAGGGAGCAGGTCATCTGGCTGCTAGATTGACCTTTGTTCTTGCAACCAAGCCCTACAACTTTGTAGGAGTATGTTGACTTTGGGGTATGTTATTTTCAAGCATTGATCTCTCAGACTACGAGATACTATCCCAATCCCCAGTTGAAGGTAATCAACAGAAACCAACTGATTATGCTCTCAGCATAGGATAAAAATGCAAACCGTTGTGTTTCTGTAATATGCCTTGATCCTGTTTTTCATAAAACTATTTCTACATGGAAGCAACTTATTTTCATGATGCAAAGGATGACTTATTTTTAGGTTGATTATTATAACCTGGTTCTACTGTTCTTAAAGAATCTGAATCTGCATATTCAGGGGCCAAATAATCTATTTTTTAGGGTCACAATTTTTTACAATTTAACTTTCTTACCGAGGGTGTTGTAAATAGCATCACTGATTTTACATTTAAAAAAAAATATCCTTTATCCTTCAGTAGAGGTTCCTGTCCTTCCTTCCTATTCCCAACCAGCCTCCTTCCAGCAGAGTGGGAAATTCACTGGTTTTGTTAGGGAGGCAGTGAAAGGATTAACTAAATATCAAAGACATACCCAGTTCTGAAATGAGTCATACTTCTACCATCTCTGTGCTTCCCAGTTCACTGCACTCAGTTTCATTGCAGGACGAGACCCGCAGACCCATCAAAAATGCCACTACAACAATAAGGAGGAATTACTGCTTGATGAGCTGGGAGACTTCCATTTTTTAAAGTGTTAGCCATCACCAAGTCACTCATAATGGAAGTTGTGATAGTAGCTTCTGACATTTTTCTAGGAGTTTAATGGTTTGTAGAAATAGTGACCATTACCCTGCTATGGGGAACTGGGAAGGAGAGGGAGATGTGCCTTATTTTTATTTTTAAATGAAAAAACAAGACAAAAAAAAAAGAGAAAATGAAGGGTTGAAATACTTTAGTGACCAGTAGTCACATTCAGCACAAAGCCTTTTTAAATACATGTGAGTAGCTGTGGTAGGATTTACCGATTCTCCTGAGGACAGCCGTGTGAGTTCTACTACAAGCAGCAGGAGCTTATTTTTAACTATTAAACAATTATAATCACAAGAAAAGATCAGTTACAGCTAATGTGAGCTTTTCCCAAAAGGTGGAGACCAGAACTGAGTCCACCCTGAAGCCAAACAGACTTGAAGAGAAAGTATATTAATTGCTTAAAGTGAGAGCAACATTTTAAAAAATATTTAGAGTCAAACAGGGGTTTTGTTTTCTTTTGTTTTGTTTTGTTCTGTAGAAGAAGAGCTTCTCTTTTATATAAATGTGTCTGTCAAGATATTTCCTTTCTGGGAAAATGAACTGTAACACACAGTACTCCAGCTAAGTCCAGAGGAAGTTGTGTAGGTTCTGGCCTACCAAGATAAGAAACTTGAAGAATACAGCAGACAACAAGAGTTACAGTGAGTAGACATGGTGGTAACTCATGTGCAGAGGGCAGATACTTTATTGGAAATCTCAGTATTTAGTCTCCTTAGTGTCAATTTTTACTTTGCAAATGCATTACTAGGTTTAAACAGTTATTTTGTAGAGGGGAGTGTTAACTGTGTTTACTTCCACACTTTCAAAAGCAGGTTATATTGTTTGCTTAGAAAATGGAATTCTTCATTGCTGAAGGTAACACGTTGTTTTAGGATCCTAACTGGAAGTACTTGGGCTCAAGAAGGTTGGTCTTAGAAAATGAATCAACCTTGCAGCCTCTTGTGCAGAGAACTGAGCCAGGACATGAATTTCTCTGTGCTCACCTACTCACTTACCTTAATGCTCACTTATCATTTCTTCATCCTCAGCCCCCCTGAAATTAAAACAGAGGGTTGCTAGTTTGCAGAATGTGCTGTGGCACTGGCCTGTCTGCAGCCTGAGAAGAAAGATTGTCCTCTCTTTCCTTGAAAAAGTTTGCTCCTCTAGGAACCCTCAGCACTGAAAAAGCCCTTGCACCTTACCAGGATTTCTTGATGACAGTAGAAGTGTGGGAAACACCGATATAAGTGACTCATCCTTGCCTATGTGAAGATCAGTAGGAAGATTTTTTGGATAGTAAAAAGCACAGTCATCTTACTGGAAAGTACCGAGTGCAATCTTACTAGCTTTGCTCACCTTTTTTTGCTTTGCATCACGTTTATAAAGCAAAGTGAATTCATTCTGCCAGTCACAACTGAGAACCGACAACTTCTTTTAAGATTTATTCTGTATCTTTGTCTCCCTCATTTCTTGGTCTCCCCTCTGGTCACTCCCTGGAAGGACCCAGCGTTCCTCCACAACTGGGAGGGGAAGAACAGTTTAGGGCTACCCCTGACAAGGGGCAGGCTGGTTTGGAAGGGGTGAAGACTGGCAGGATGCAGTACTCTATGGGTGCTGCCTCCCCATGAACAGTTCCTGATCCTCTCTCCACTCCACACCCCTCAACCCTAGTGTTGGTCTGCCTGCTCCACCAGAGCCACTTTATGCAACTTCCTTATGGCTGCTCTGAAGTTCGCAGCTGTCCTCCCTAGCAACAAGGGCTAATTCTGGATGATTATTTGAAGAGTTATTTCCACAGGTTTTTGTCCTGTTTTGCTTTGGGTTTTTTCCTTTCTTTTGGGTTTCCTTCCCTCCCCCATCCCAATTTAAAAATGAAGTAAAGCCAGAGCTGACAGAACAGGCCAAACCCATGGAAGAATTGCTGTGCACAGCTGTGATTGACTGTGACTAGTGAATAATTTTTCCCAGAGTAAAGTCTGGACTGCGCATTCTTCAGTTCTGCTGTAGCTATTCTGAAATTTCATGTGGGATACGAGGCATTTGACCCCAATCCCATACATCCACTCCAGGAAACAGTCTCTGCATAGATGAAAGGATATCACTTTTAGTGCAGTTTCCCAAAAAGTGCCGCACAGCACATGTAAGCGAGGTGCTTTGACACTAGCCATGAGAACAGCTATAACTGTGACTGGGACCTGTGCTGCACAGCACTGGTATATGAGTCTTATGAGAAAATTTATGAATCTTTTTGGCCTGTGAGCAGTCCCATCTTGGAAGGGTTTGTTATCATTTATGTTAAATTTTTGACCAGGATTTGAGATTTTACATTCACTTCCATGTGAAAATAATGTATGTTAAAAAATATATTTTGCTACATTTGATTAACTTCCAGAAAAATACTAACTGGAAGAAATACTAGAGCGTTTCAGTTAGCCAGGGGTGTAATACACAGCTGACCTTGTAACATGATGGTGATGAAATACAGATCACTCCAAAATGTCACAATGGCAAGGAGAAGAGAGAGGATCTTCTGACTCTTCAGTTTTCTTATAGAATCCTAGAATCGTTAACGTTGGAAAAG
>VZTL01097817.1:0-12581 GCA_013400535.1 Scopus umbretta | reverse complement strand
GACAGACTGCAGTTTCTGTGGTGGTATTGGGGGGCGGGGGGGAGGCAATGAGATTTAGAAATAATTATACAAACCTAAAAAAACCTGATTAATGTATTTTTCTGTATTTCTTCTCTTTCATTTCTTTGCATTAAATAAAAAGTAGGTGACAAAAACATAAGTATGTCCTGTCAATCACTCAGTAATACTCTAGCACTCTAACAGCTCACAAAGGACCAGAGAAACTGACTCCTCAAATAACACCTGGTCTAAAAGCCTTAAAAGCATTTAAAAACACTGATCGATATATCAAACTGAACCATACATAATCCCCAAAGGGAATGAAGTCACTACAGTCAGAGGTTGAAATAGAAGTCCTTGACTGTCAAAGGACTTCTTGCCAGCTCCCACAGACTTGGTAAACCTAGGTTATTGCTATTTACACTTTTTAAGTTGGGATTCAGTCAAATAATCCAGTATCAATTATTCATATTATTATTCTATTCCCTCAGTTAGCCATGACAACTAAAGCCTCTGCAAACTGAACTCAGAAACTAGGATTCTTTGACAAGCAGAATGGCATATCCTTTAAAATCTTTTATTGCTACTTGTGAGGGAAAGAAAACGAAATGATGCTCTAACCATGAACAGGTAACAGGTAACTCTCAAGACCATGACCAGAATTACTGGTGTTTCTAAGTGTTCTCCCTGGGTGCCTCCAACATGCAGTACTTCCCTGGTCACAGGCACTGAGTCTATGCATGAAACAATAAAAACGTTTTTGGAGGACAAGAACGTATCATCATTGTGGATAAGCAAAACAACAATATATTTAAACGAATGATGAGTAAAACATTCATCAACATGGGAGATGTGCCATAACTTTTGTCATCTACAGCCTGAGTAACCAATAGCAAAATTTACCTGAAGATGGTCCCAATTCCCATTGCTTTAAACCCCCATTTCTGATGTTACATCTGGGTGCTAAGCCCAAAATCCCAAAGTATGTTTGTTCAGGCCAGTAGGGAAGTTCAGGCCAGGCATGTAGGGAAGTTATGTCCATTCTTGTACTGAAGCTGCATCACCTGAGCCTCTGTGTTACAACCATGGCTGGATGGACTCAGAAGAGCTCAATTACCAATGATGCAACTTCAGCAAAAAAAAAATCCTCTCCTGACTGTACTGCACTGATGAGTAAACTCTACTATACCTGCATCCATCAGCTGCTTCAACCTCCCCTTTTCCAAAGCCTGTCAGAGCTTTCACAATGAAGTCTTCAGTGTACATCATCTCTAGCCACACAGTCTGCTGATTGGCACATGGTTCTTGTGGGGAAGTAAAAACGGCATGGATGTAACTTCAGCAGAATGCTTCGTCCTGACATTGATTGTTTATTAAAAGGAATAAACCCTTCTTAGTAGATATACAAGCAATTATAAATTTAGCTCTAGTTAAGACAGGCCCCTGGACATCACCGTAACAATTCTTCATGGAAATGTTATATAAATGAAGACTAGTTGGTAGCTACCTTTTTCCTTTGTTAGCCAACACACAGGAGCAGTGAACTTCTTATCCAAGTTTCAGACTACAAAACTTACACAAGGTCCATCTACACAGCACTGCCATTTTCTCAAGAAATCTAGTTATAACATCGCTTTTCTTTGACATTGTTAACAAACATAGATTTCATCATTGAAGTGGGTTCGAACCAAATTTATGTTCTTAAACAAGTTGGTGCTCACTGTGTCTCAAAAACAAGATAAACACACAAGATAAACATATGTTGCCTATGATGCCTTGCTTCACAAGGCATTAAAGGGACTGACCCATTTTCTACCAATACTAGGGATGACACATGAGTAAGAAAAATTTCATTCGTGCTGTAGAGCATTTAAAGTCTGCAAAGACTTGTTATAAGTCCGTCAGCACGTTCCAGACTAATGACCCACAGTAGTGAAAGAGCTATTTTTTTAGTTTTACAATGCAGATCAATGCCTATATGCAGTGAACAGCTTCCTTTGACTTTCTTTACACAAATTACAAGTTGCTCTGGAAAAATGGTAACAGCAAACTAAGTATATGCAATTTCTCTTTCCTTCACTCTTCTGTAGATCACAGTACTTAATTACCAATAAAGTTTCTCTGCTCCTGAGGGAGGAAAAATAAGAGAGCTTAATAATATCAAAAGTTGCAAACATGTAAATACGTGTAAATGAATCCATGAATGTAAAAAACCCTGGATACACGGAGAAACAAACAGAGAGATGCCAGTTAAGCTAGTTTCACATTCAACCTCAAATCACTTTTGCTGTAACATACAGATAATGCTTTACACCAGTGTAACTTGAAATAAAGTTTATTTATTCTTTCTAAATGTATTTGCTGATGTAGGGAAACATGACTCAAACAATGAGTCTCCATTTAGCAGCAGAAACACACAAATGATATTTGCTTTTTTTATTAAAATAGTATGTGAAAGATGTATTACAGATTGAACTTCCTTTTGGAAACTTTAGCTGCCCTGGGAGACAACACAGCCTATAATATTTCTTACTAAGAATATCTGTAATAGTTTTAGAAAGGTCTTAAAATAAAATCTAAAATATGCATGAAATATATGTTTTTCATGAGTTTTTTCCCTGTCTTTTCCTCATGAGCTCTAAAATGCCAATTTTAATGTTTTAATATTTAATTCAATTCAGTTAGGTTTTTCACCCTTTGTCTTGTAGAACTTAGGAGAGAAAGGTTGAAAAGTTAAAGAAAGGGGGAATTTATCTAATTAAAATGAAATCTTTTAATGATGTTATGAAACCACTCAGAGCGATGTTTTAGATTTGCTCCTGCTGTTGTTTGAAGCTGTGGTGTTAAAAATGCCCTGGTTAGAGTTACAGACTGTTCTAAAAAACTGTGAGGAATTTATGTAGGATTTAAAACAGACACATGCTTTTAAAGTCGAGAACCTTCAAATACTACAGCTAATCCACACAATAATTCAACAACCAACCCAAGCTCAAATTCCTAACAGATTCCATATGCAACCTGTAATAAAAACTGCATCAAGGTATTTCAAGCAATGGGATAATTTCATTTTCCACTTAAGAGCCCTATTTACTTTTAATTAACAAACTGTTATAAGGTGCATGAAAACTATTCCACCATTTTGCATACAATGCTTATACTGAAATGGGTTGTGAAGATGTTTTACTGTCTAAAGAGATTGGCTTAGTAATTAGATGCGTTATGATAAAATTATCTATTGCTTATCTAAATATACTTGACAACCATATACCACAATGATACTTTCTGTATTTAGCCTTTAACTTTTCTGTAACTACAACAAAAAAAAAGATAGAACAGAGTGACCCATCTGGTTCAGAAGTAGCACAGCTGTAAGTTAAAAAACAAGGAGAAAAGCAACCTCCAGGGTTCAATGCCATGTATCTTGTTACGGAAAATGGTGTTTTGACAATATAGGAACAGAATGTAAGGATACACTGAATTCAACCGTTTAGCCTTTATATTTTTCTACCCACCTTTTCATTCTAATATCCCCTCTCTCTCCATCCTCCTCTTCCCTGAGAATTCTGTCTTCTGGATTTGGACTTTCTCACAGAAATAACTGTGGTAATAAAGCTGGACCCAAATTCTTGTAGTAGTTAAAAAAATGCACTTCATACAAATAACAGGATGCAATTCCTCTTTTGACTGTCTCTTTGGTTGAGCAATATATTTAGTTGGCTAAATAATTAGGCCATTGCTAAATGTGAAGATTTTTCAAATGTGAATCTAATTAGCCTAAGTAAAGAAGGTATTTCATGGGAAATTATTTTTGTGCCTTCAAGGAGATGATTCTACACTCAGTGAAATTGTGTCATCTTATTAACACTCAGCTTGTCTGGTATAGGTCCTGAATGATTTACTCTTGTACTCTGTTCCAAATTACAGATTCAGTAGCTCCTGAATACTAGCAATCTTTACCAAGATTCTCAGGATTTGTATTAAAATGCTTTACATTGTAGAGACAAAAATTTGAGTGTTAATATAAAAAAAAGTTCAATAAACCAATCTGATACATCAGTTGAAAATTTTCTTCAAATGAATGAATTAATTGTTTAATATCATGATGGGAACATGATATTCTTGAGAGAAGAGATTCAACTTCAGGTCAATGAAGCCCATAACTGCTGACAGTCACAAGTTATCAGGACACCACAGAAGAAAGACTCTTTCCTCCCCCATTTCCTTAAATATTTAAGGAATATCTGGCCACTGTCAGATACAGGGTATTTGGCTAGATGGATTTTTGCCCTGTCTAGTATGATAGATTTTGTTTTGCAGTTGGAAAGATTTTAACATATCCTTGGGCATAGTAGCCTTTTACTCTGTGAATGGATTATAATTCAACACAGTGTATCTATTTAATAAACACAGCATGCACTAAACAAAGTATTTAAACTCTTCCATAACACACCAAGAGTTTAGCAGTAATTCCTAAAGAGAAAATAACGACGACAATACAACCCCAGATAGCAAAAAAATCTTGCACTGTCCACCCCCAGGTAATTCTAGTATTTTTCAACAACAGATTCCCACCCATGAGAGCATGGGAAAAAAGCAAGGAAGCAAAGTGAGTAAATAAAGCACATGACAAACAAGAATTTACCTTCATTAAATCACTTCATTCCATGGTCTGAATTTTGGGCGCTCACTATTTCTACCTCTGACCTGCCACATTCAACAATTCACAAAGCTTTTTTGGACTGTAGAGTACCATCTCCTCCGTACTAACACTTCCACAAACTTCAACAACTTACTAGTGTTCACTGAGTGGAAGCATGATCAATCCATCTTGACAAGTCTGGTGTTCATACCTAACATATCCTAACCAAATTATTTGGCACATGCTGTACTTTATCTATGGCTTTCCTTTCTAATGAGTTTGCTGCTTTCAGGTTTGCATTAATCCATTCTGAAATGGTGAATACAACAATCAACAAGAAACCATGGTATGCCATCATAAATTGATATGGACATACTTCTGTTTGATACAGTAAAATGGATTCATTTAGATTTACAATATTTTGTACACTTTTATAGGCAGATGCATGCTTATGATTTGGGCCAACCATCTGCAAGAAGAGTGAAAAATCAAGAGCTGGGTAAGTTATGTTAGTGTAGCGCTGAGCCCAAGTTAGTTAATAAATATTATCTCAGTAAAAAGATACATTACGACAGGCTTAGTGCTGTATAAAATATGGCTGTTGGACACATCAGAACATGGCATAATAAACTTGCATCTGCTTGAAGTACAAAGAGTGATGTGCGTCTGCTTACTTGGGGAGAAATTCCTTTTGTTCACTGGAGATTATGGATAATGGACGATAACCGGTAGTTCTATAGTGCGCATTTTGCATTTTCCACTATTATGCACTCAGCTTCCCTACTCCTTAATACCCTCCACAATCATAGAATCTTCCTCAAGTTGCAGAATGCAAAGCTTCCAAGATGAGGAAAGCCACAATCAAAACCATCCCACATAACCTTAATTCTGTTCTTTTTGCATATTCAATATTGTAATCATTATCACATGTCAAAGCTTTCTCAGGTCTTTGTGTGAAACAACCACTTACTTCACAGGATCACTTCCTAATTTAGTGTAGAAAATTAAACAGGGTGGGGGATTTTGTATGTAGTTTCTGTTGTGATTTTTGGGTATAAAATTAAAATAACTTTTTGCATCATTTCAAACATCATCAGCTACAGTTAATTTACTTTTGTGAATGTCATTGTTCCCTTTATCAAACGTAAGATCTCTCAGTATTCCATTAAATCCTTGCAAGGTGAAGCTGAATTCTGAAATCACAGCATATGCTCATCTTTCAGTGAAAAATTCCATTTTCTGTCACTCAGGCATCGTTAGAATCTTTAAAGAATTATTTAACTTATTTTCCCCATAGAGCTTGATCTTTACTGTGCATCTCATTGACAACATACTTACCTGTGTAACAGCTACAAGAAGTTCAAAGTAAATATCCTCAGACCATTCACTCCAAAACATGTCCCTTCCTGTTTTCCAAAAAGGGATGTTGAAGTTCCAGGTCTATGTGACCATTACTTTCTTGGTTTTCCCCCAACAAATCCTGTTTGCTTTCCAAGGAAACTAGATTCCTTACCTAGGTGTCACAAGAATTTCAATAACTCCTCTTTGCATGAGATTGTACAATGAGATATCTTGTATTTCGAACTCAAATGACACTACTGAAGATCTGTATAAGCACCAAAAGACACCATGAAACTGCATAGCCTTTCTGACTTTTCTAATATTTAAAGGCAGCACCCCTTTATATATGGCCTGTTACAGAAAATAAAAAACTTCTGAGCCTGTGTAAAACACTTTCTGGGTTAAAGAATACTTCTGTCATACATGTAAATCCTAAAATATCTCTGGAATATTCTAGTGAGAAAAAACCCTCTCTGAACAAAAATTATTCAAAACAAAATGCACAAATCAACCCCCACCCGAACACTGGATTCCTTTCGTACCTTAAATGACAAATGTATCTAGAAAGTTTCCATAGCTATTGTTAAAATTCATCAAGCTTCATTATCTTTGTATTAAAATAAAGAGAATTAATTTTCAGAGTCCAAAATAGAATTAAAAATTTCTTATTCTTACAAATCAAACATTCCAATTAAAACATTTCTAAATTGTTGCTTAATTCTAAGTTTGAAAGCTGTGCTTTTTACGTATATATAAACTACTCAATAAAATGGTGCTTTGTCTTTCTTCTGAAGTTGTTTTATGAACAGATGAAGCAAAAATGATCATAAAATGATGAAGTAATTTCTAAAAGCAAAATTATTGACTTCAACTGAAATGCTTTCTAAAGGTTTTTAATTGCCCTAAATTTGTGAAAAACTACCCAGGAGATCAACAAATTCATATCAATGAACTGCATTGAGAGAACCCTTGGCCTCAAGCCAGGGAGAACAAATAGAAAGGACCATTTTCACTTGGCTGCAAATTATCAAAAAGCTAAGAGAAAGCTATGGAGTTAAAGTGACATGTTTGTATGGTGGGAAAAAGATCAAATATTGATCGTCCAAGCTGAGGTAATTAGAGCGGTTGTCAAGGAGATGGGATGCATGTCGTTAGCCCTACAGAAATGCATCTTTGTTTTATATTGAGTGAATTAGCTGTTCAGCAGTTGGCAGTGATTTTTTCTTTTCTTTCTTTAACCGGCTATACTCCATTCAGTAGTAACATACTCCTGTAATTCAATTTTTAAAAAAATAAACATACAAATACACTTTAAAAGCTTATTCTAAATATTGAAAGTTTTTCTACATAGACTTTTATGGATATTTTATAAAATGGAGTTGTAAAACATGCAACTTCCTGTGTTTTAAGGCTTATACCAGTGTAAAACACCAGACTGGAAATGGAGAGAAAGACGCATGGCGTGGAACCGAAGCGCCTGCTGTTTTATTAAAACTCTTCAACCTCTCTGTAGGTAGTAAGTCTTTGCAGATTAATGTCAGTCCACTGGGGACTGGAAGCTTACACCACTACGGACACCACAGAGACCCATCTGCTGGAGCTGGTGCCACTCATGTATTTCATTCGGCAGCTAACTGCTGCTGCTTCCCTAACAGCCCAGCTCGTAATGCCGAGATCTCACAGTGTGGCTCCCCTCTCCTCCAGCAACCAGAGCCGAGAAGACCTTAGGCTGACAGCGGCATCTTCTGCTGTGGCTCACGCTTTGTCAGCCATCTGCCTGGGACACCGAGCAAATGAACGTCAGAATAGAACATGGCATCTTTTAGAAATATGTGACCGTGCAATGTTACCAGATTCACCAGAAAGACACAGACCAAACTGCTAACAGTTTCATCCCTGCAAACTGGATATACTTCAGTCATAAAATCTACATCTGTATCAACACGCAAAATCATTAGTGATAGGACATGTAACCTTTGTGACAACCAGGAATGCAGGGACTGCATGCGTCAAGCCTCATCTCCTCACACAAAGAAGTGGTGTTTCTGATAGACATTTACTAGATATCTTTACCTACTGGACTAGTGGCAAAAAACCCGCCAATCGAAAAAAACCCAAACCAGTTTCCCAAATGATAATATAAAGGTGAGATGTAAAAGACCTCAATCCACAATTGTAAAATGCCCCCAGGAAAAACAACCCAACTGGTACCTAGGAACTCATATCAGGAACTTAATTTCCTCTCTCAGGAACTCTCCTTCAGTGTCATACAACTATTTAAGGGGTTTCATACTTGCAGTTATAAGACTGTTCTCAGTTGTGTATAGTTTTGTCAAAATTCCCACTTGGGCCAAAATTTGTTAGTGCTGGATGTCTTCTTTAAGCCAAGATAATAATCTTTCCAGGAAATTTTAAGCAGAGGAAATGAAAGGCAGGCATGCAGTAGCTCTGACTTGAATTCACTTCTCCATAGGATGAGAAACATGGGAGGACTATGCTTTATACTAAAGTACTGCTAAAATATTTTTTTAAATAGTAAAGCCTGAGAGAAATTAATTTTGATCAAGTCCAGCAATTTTTTTTCCAAAGAGAAAAACACCTCTACAGCGCTATCTTACAGACCTCTCACAAAAATCTGGTCCGGAAACTGTCTGAAGAGAGGGTGCACCTTTCAGCAGGACACTGAACAAAAGCCTTGTTTCCTTACCTCGATGATCCCAGACTTTATATTCTTTAACTACTTATCACTATTTTAAAGCTTCAACAGTAAGCACTAATGATAGATTTTTTTTTTCTTATAGCAGAACATTTTCATACTGTTTTCAAAAATTCTGAATTTTTTCTTTAAAAGAAAAAACAAAGTACAGCTGCTCAATCCACCAATAAAAAAACTCAGCATATTAAAATACATAATGAAATAGCCTGTCTTTAAGGTTCTGCCATGTGTTTAGTTTATTCCAGATAATTCAATAAAAAGAACTAGCTTTAAAAGAACCAGGCCAGGTACTGGAGTTGATACTTTTTCACAAGTCTCTCTTCCTTTTCAGTAGAGCTGTATAGAATGCACAAACCTTTTGCTTCCTTTGGTCATTTACTCTTCCTTACACAGAAGCCAATTCCTGGAATACCTATTTGCTGGAAAAGGAACTCATTATAACCACTTAGTTAGAATACTACCCTTCTTATGAAAGAAAAACTAAAGAAAAAACCTGAGCCAAGTATAATATTCCATCATATTCTAGATGTCATGGGGCTCCATAATATGGCAATGCTTTATAAAGACCTACTAAGCAATTAGACCCAAGACTGAGGGACCAGCAGCCATTGGGCTGCATATTCTCTCTGAAATACTTAAGTATCTATTTCACATTTGCATTCCTGTCATATCCAAACTGAGAAAATAGTCTTTTTCATTCTTTCTGCCATTAGAATTTGGTTGAAAACACAATGGTATCAAAGTAAAAGCTATCCTTCCGATTCTGAAAAATTGCCCAGAAGAACATGTTCTTGTTCAGATTGTTATAGAATTGTATTCCCTTACTACATATAGAAAGAAAAGATGCATTTCTCATTTGTCATTAGAGTAACAACTTCTCCAGTTCCTCTTAATGGAACCCCAAATTTGATATACCATGAAAATTGAAAGAAAAATAACCCAAAAGACCAAGCAAACTACTAACCCAATAACCATTGAGCGCAGCCCTGAGATTCCACTCTCTTATATCACGTTGGTCAATGCTTGTCACATATAACAGTGCAATGACTCAGGGCAGTCTTGTCCTGCTAAGACAATATTTTTACGCAGTATACTATAAGGTCATAATTATCCTGAAAAAAAGACATCAACATTGTCCAGCAGGTGCCACGTAGTGGTTAAAGAGCCATATAACAAAGAATATTGTATGGATACTGTTAGCTAAATGTTGAAAGATGCTGAATTTTTAATGTAAGCAACTGCATATTTACTATATTGCCATCTTGATCAATAATTAAAGTATACTTGTCAGAATCCATGAATAAGAGACATGATTTCAAACATCTTCATTTATTTGTTTACTTGCTTAATCCAAAACCTGTTCATATTGACTTATTAGTGAAGCTAAGAGTTTCAATTGCACAGTAAATACCACACATTGTGTTTGGCATAATCAGACATTTAGATCTGCACAGTATTTCTTTTTCACTATTTCTGTTTCACTACCAATACTGAAATTATGATTCCTCTTACAACATAAGCCAATTTTTGGCCAACAGAAATGTTTCAATAACAAGCAGCTCTTTTACTTAGTACAGGCACATGGCAGTTGGCCTTTGAATAGGAACAAGAAAAGGGCAGAATTTTCCTCTTCGTGTCCTGCTCACAATAGTAGACCTTTAATCTTAAGTGTTAAAAAATGCATCAAGCTCACAAATGTCTCAAAAAAGAAAGCCCAGCAACGGGCTCTATCTCAATCTGCTTAATACTAAGGGCAGTTCAATAGCTGCAGAAGAGAAATAATAAGATGGCATGCACTGCCCTTTAGTGGTTGTAGAAATCCTCACCCGTAAAGTACACGACTGCTAGTTTATCACAGAGAGTAGCATGCCTTACTTTGCTTTTCTGGAAAAACCCCAATACATTTTCCCCAAAGCCAAAGGTAACAGTAGCTTGCATACCTCAACAGCATGAAAACTATTAGTCTCATTTCAATGTAACAAATACTTTAACAGGAACGGAGTTTTGGGAGATATGTTGCCTAAACATGCCATGGTTTGTGACTGGCCAAGCTGCAGAGCAGGATAAGAAAGGAGCGGGCTTGAGAAGACAGAAAAAGTTGAGATTAAAGAGAAGAACAAACCCTTTTGTTCACCCTTGTAACACTGGACAGGGTCTTAAGGACTTTTTAAAAAGAACCTCTGCAGGGCTGGCATGTAGGATACTAAGTACTTTTGAAACTACTCTTGGTGACCATCAGTATTACCAGCCACGCAAGTAGCTTTGAACACTGAACCCTTAAATTTTTCTTTCAATGTACTAAATTTTCATTTAGGTAACTTCATATTTGTTTTCCCTCTCATGCCTCTAGAAGACCAGTGATAATTGCGAGCTGACTTCAACAGAACAGGTAATACTTCAGTACTCTTCCACAGTTACTTCTTGTACTGCTCAAAGTTCCAAGATCGCAGCTATTGCAGAAAACAGCAGCATGAACTCTCCAAGACCTTATCTAAGCTGCCTTTAATATTGTCTACAGGCCAATGGTTGTCATTGAATTCCTTAGGTTACTGTGAAAAATTGGAAGTTTTAATAGACGTTTAAAGCACCATTTCTGGGCTAGTAATAGTGTGAAATAAATTTGGTTTAATTTTAAGGTCTGCTATGGATTAGCTGGCCAGTCATGACTGTCATGTAAGTTTTGTCTTCTACGTGTTCACAATATTTCAAAAGTGTACTGAAATGTTCTAACAGAAGGGCTGTATTTATTATTATTACTTAAATGATGTATCACACGTAACAGATTTGCAGCTCTGAAAATGAGGGCTTTTATATTAGTTATCCAACAAATTAATCTCTAGGACTGCAGAATTTTTGTGTAAAGTCTCTCATTAATCTTGCACATGATAAATGAATGAATGCCATCCTGTGTTCTCCTCAAAGCTGCGATGAAATAATTTTTATTGTGAAAATCCTAAGTGCACATTCAGAATTACAGAAGTTGGCCTGTTGGCCCTGGAAATACGGAAATTTACACCAGGTCCAAACTTAAAGCATGCTGCAGATATGGAACATGAAATTGCTGCATCTTCCTGGTGATTCTTGTATTTCAATAATGACTACTTTGTCTCAGCACATTTCTTCTGCCTTTATCTTACCAATAAAAACACTCAGGAATTCACAGAAGAACACAAAGAAAGGCAATGAAAATAAAAAAGTGTATCTCATGCAAGTTTCCACTGGGAAAAATGAGGACTAGGGACAGAATGTGTGTGTCAGATTCTAAGTTACAGCTAGACAGTAAATATTTGTTTATTATATTATTAGGATGGCACACAGTTAAAAGTATCAACACTTTTTTTTAACACCTGTTATTTCTTATTATGTAAACAGGAGCAGATCAGCACTCAAAGTCTTTGCAGAAACATTTCTTGCTCATTCTTTGACCATGTGGACTATGACACAAATTCATAGTCCCTGTTAGGGTCTTGTCACCTGATTTCTTTTGGTATTTCAGTACATGTATCCAGATTCTTATTACATAGTGATTTTATCATTTTAAGTACAGAATGACCTTGCATGGTATTTGTTATCAATTTGGGAAAAATGATATGTACTGAGAATCCAGTGGCAACTGAAAATTATGGTAGCTATACTAGTTCATAGTTACATGTCCTGCAGCAACCAAGTAATAACGAAGCCTTCAAATTAGTCTTGCATCCTGTCTGTGACTGGAACACTAGAAAATGTTTTAACTTCATTATGTTAAAAATTCTGTTCTAAACCTACATTGCTGCAGTACCTTTCTTAGGTATCTAATGTATGCTACCAAAACAAAAGGCATTTTTTTTAGTATTTTCCCAAAGGACGAAGATGCATCTGGTTTAAAAATAAATTAAAAAAAAA
>VZTL01097811.1:0-13308 GCA_013400535.1 Scopus umbretta | reverse complement strand
CCTTCACCTCAGCGCCTGTCAGGCGCTTGCGGGTCGGTGCTGTCGGCACGGCTCCGGCCGCTGCCCGCTCCGTGGCAGGTTTTAAAAAAATAATTGCATTTTTTTCCAGTAGGTGGCAGTAAAATAAAGCGACCGTGTAGTGCGAGGCGGGCTGGAAAAGAAGCGTTAGCCTGAGCGGGAGCCTTTGGGCGAGCAGCGGCACCCCAGTGGGAAGCACCGCCGGCCTGCGCCGAAAGCCGGCCCGAACGCTAGCTGCTCCAGCAGCACGGAGCGCCGAGGGAACAGTGAGGCCGGGAGGGAGGGAGGGTATTGGACCGCGGTTGCTGCTCGGCCTGCGGGAGGCCCTCGCAGCCGTTCGTGGCTCAGGATTAGCTTTCGCTCCGCACCGGCCAAGCACTCACATAAGGCATATCCCATTTCCGAGGCTTTACGGTAGTTGCCTTCCGGCCAGCAGTTCATTCCGTGTTGCTTAACTGTACCGGCATCGGGAGTGAGACTGGTTAGGATTACTGGTTAAACAGAAAGGGAAAAAGAGCTCTTTGTCTTCTTGGCAGGAAGGAGCAGTCCCGCGGCCGGCTGTAAAGGAGAAACCCCGCAACAAACCCCATCGCTGGGCATGGTCGTCGAAGGAAAGTTTCAGTAAAGAATGGAGGAAATGCACGGGGAGTGTTACCTAGGCTTCCTGAAGAGCGGAGTGGTGGTGAACGTGTGGGGGAGTGTATAAGGACTGTGGTGATATACAAACTTACTTCTGAAGGAAGACAGTTTGAAAGAACCGGAGGTATAGGAATCCCACCTTCATTCTTCATAAAATGGGAGAACTGTGGAGACAAACGTTCATGCGTTTGGAAAAATGCCCCTGGTCTAGATGGCCACATCTCTCAGAGCTGTGAGCCTGGGGGTTGTTTCCTCTCTTGCACCTCCTGTTGAGAGGCAGGTGAAGGCTCTTCCCTCCTCTCATCGCATCTCTTTCAATACCCCAGCTTTTAGGGGAAAGAGAGAAAATGTGCCCCGGATAACCAGGTGGGATTAGAGAGCATCGGAGTCTTTATATGGCAGTCATGACAGTAGACCCTTCCTTCCACTGAGATCCGTCACGCTTGCAGAAGCAGCTCTGCTGGTATTTGGCCCAAAGTGGAAAACTGACATAAGAGATGAATGAACTGAGCCTGCAATATTTTTGAAAAATATCCGTAATCGGGTGAGCATTGATTTTGCTGTCTACTGATGTAGACTTCTCTGTACATCCTAGCGAGTGGTGATACTGCAGCCTTAAGATGCACTCCAAGTTTGAGCAGCTGTTAGCGGTGGAAACGTTTATACTGACTGACTGGTGGGCAGGGAAGCATGACAGAAAAAGGGTTACCCATTGATTATCCAGGTGAAGTCTGTGAACTGTTTGTACATTTCTGATGAAAGATTAGCAAATAAAACAAATCAGGCGGTAGTCATGGAAGTGAACTCTGCCGCTTTGGGGCTTTTGATAACGAAATCTTGTGCCAGTTAGGATGTTATCAAAGGACTTCTTTATTGCTCAGAGACAGAATTCAAGCTTTGTTTCAAACCGCACACAAAAATATTACAAGCGTTGTAGTAACCCTTTGCACTGTAGTTAGTCTTTCAATCCACAGATTTTTAAAGCTCTTCAAAACTCCTCTGAAGCTGGAGTGTATTCATACCAGACATGTAATATGTAGTAGCTTTACCATAGCGATTAGGTCATGTACAGTTAATTATTTAGCATTCAGTTTTGATTAATAGACAGATGCCCTGGATCCATTTGGTTTTTGCTATTAGAGCAGCTCACTACTATCCATGACACGGTACGCATGGTTACTTGCTACAAGCCAGCAAGGTGAGGTTTCTTTAACGTAATCAGCGTGTCAAATACAAAATCCTGCAAATTCTTATCCTCCCGTCGAACACAAAATCCTGCAAATTCTTATTCTCCTGCAGCTTTATCTTCCCAATATGTCTGTTTCGGGGTGGTGAACTTGTTTGCAGTCTTCTACCAAAACCTAACTAGGTTTTTTTTTTTTACAGTACTTACTTACAGTTTCTGAACACAGATACAAACCAGACCACAAGTTCAGTTAGCGCAGTGGAGCCTTTGTACGAATACAGCCTTGTAAAAAAAAGAAACCCATTACCTCTTCTGTACAACGATGAAACAGAAACGTAGAGCCTTCCAACAGCTGTTCGGAGTACATCAGATCATCTACAGTTTGCTATTTAATTTTATGCCAACTCCGACTCCAAAAGACGAAATTTCTTTCCAAGTCACAGCAGATCCAGAGCTGGATTACTGTGCAGATAACTAAGCACTGTGAGTTCTAGTTATTGTTAATTTTTCGGCTGCTAGTGGGAAGATGGGCCCCGTTAGAAGCGAGCTCATTATGAGAGGCTCACTAACACGATAAAGTCAGGACTCTATTTGCACAGAGTGATATCTCTAATTGCTCAGGCCTTCTTATGGTTTGTGTCTGCTTGAGTTAGATTTCTTTTGTGTAGATAAAAAGACTTCTGTAAGAAATCACCTTGGTGCTACAGCACTGTCAGTCTGGAGGGCATCTCCAATGAGATTAATGATGTCTGCCTTAATATAAGAAAACTTTGCATAAATGAGATTATGGTTTCTGCTGAAACCTGCCAACTCTTATTCATTTGCAGTAAATATTATCTTTAATTAAAAGTTTCAAGGTATCTTGTTCCTGAACTAATGAGATCTACAGTGATTTCCCTTAGGAATTAATTTACCTTCTTAATTCTTATTCATTTTGGTGATATGACTATTTAAATCCGATTCAGACTTCAGAGCTTTGTCGAACATATTCATCTAGAACAAAAGGTCATTTTGCCATATTGACGTTTTGTTGGTATTTATAATTCTCTGTTCTCTCTCGATTCCAAAGATACGTGTTTAGGCTCCTGCCCCAAACGTTTTCTACTAACACTTCTCTTCATCTTAACTCTTCATGCTGAGTGGCTCTTTTCCACGGCTGTTTCACTTTGGCTTAGGTTTTCTGTTCCATCCAGAGTACAAATCGATTATAGTGACGTTGAAGAAAGATCCTGACTGTGATCAACTTACTTAGATTGGCGCAGCTATGTAAAATATACTAAAATATGTGGACAACATTCGGGGCAATTGCTGAGAAATACAGAAATATTTCTGCCTTTATATCTGGGTAGTCATCAGCTACAATTTCTCTACAAGGATTGTAGTTTTGTTGTTGTTGATTGTTGATGTTGATGTTGTTTTGTTGATTGTCTTGTTACTGGTACTCCAAAATTTTCCATTTTCCCCACCCAAGAATTTGTGATGGGAGGCATTTCTGTGTTCACTCTGAGACTCTCTTTGGGCTCTGACTACCATTAAGAAATAGCCTTAAAAGCTGCTGTTCTGTCTTTGAAGTTGATTTTTAAAAAATTGACTAACTATTATACATAAACTGCAGCAGAAACTCACGGCTGCAGGAGATTCCTAACCCTGTACTTGCACCACCACCACCGGTGGGTAAGAAACATGTTTTTGTGGCATCAGCAGAGCGTGCGCTGGGTCTAACTATATATAGAATAGTCACCGACTTCTACAAGTTGTTGATAACCTTCCATTTATAACTTACTCGCAGACCAACTTCCTCCCATCACACACCAATTAGAGGATTATCAATAATGTAGGAACTAATAAATAATGCTTGCATGCTGTTGTCAGGGCAACAGATATCACTTAGACTGCAAGAGAGAGCCTCGTGTTGTGTCAAGTACATTTGAAGTCTTCCAGATCTGCAAGGCTTCAGCCAAGTAAAAGAATGAGATTTTTGTGCGTGTGTTTCTTTCAGGCAGCTGGAAGAATCGGTGAAGTACATTCTGTTAGATTCCCAGAAGCGTGAGAGATTGGCTCCCTTTTAAAAATCAGTATTTTATATCGTTGACTTATTTAATAGCTGTTTACAAAAGACCCATATAAGCAACGTAGGAATTGCTAGGTTGGATTACCTGGTAAGTCTGTGTGGTGTCCGGTGTCTTATTTACGAGTTACCTGGGCTAGATGTTCCGTAAGAAACTGCTAGCAAGTCCCCAAGAGCTGTGTGGGACACAGCCTGCCCTTGGCCTCTCGCGTCGTTGGAATACGAACTCATTTCCGAGACCCGCAGGATAAGCTTTTGTTTCTTTCTGAAAGTAGTCGGATGTTACTTTTCAAATTATCTATGCAAGCAATAATCCATTTGAGAGTTTCTAAGGTTTTGGCTTTAATTACATCTTGTAGCAATGAATTCCTGAGTTTAATCTTCCATCAAGTGAAACAGCATTTCTTTTAATCCCCCCTAATTTTGTGACCTTTCCCTCGATCTTCTTTGGTTTTGTTTAGCAGAGTGAAAACAGGCATATAAATATACATATTCTCATTCTTAAAAAAAAACCAGCATAACAAAAAAAAAACAGGCAAGACCTGGCCCCAGTGGGAGCGTTTATCATTGATTCCAGGATTTGATCCAAAAATAATATTTGTTTAAATGGGCTCCACTGCCATCACGTACAGTACCTATTGATCTATAAAAACTTTGGCAGCACACATTAAAGTATTAGGAAGCAGAGGGAGTTTTGCTCCTGAGTTACTTCAGTAATTTGCAGCTATCTCATTTTGCCATTCCCAAAAAATACACGTTGAAGATGCTACAGTTGAACAGTCTTCTGTGAGATGACGTGTTTATTTCTTAAATCCTGGCAACTTCTCTCTGGCACTGGGAGGGCGAGAGGAAAAAAAACAACTAATCATACTCTAGTCTCAGCACCATGGCAGGCACAGGTCGTTTTCTGATGACTGGGGCAAAGCCGCTTGGCACTGGCTTTGATGCTTCCTTCCCAGTGCACGTGGCTAACAGCGACACGTGCGGGAGATGACGGACTCCTCTGCAAACCCGTGCACCGAGAGAAGAGACCCTGTTCTACCGGGCTGCGTGTTAGGGGGCATGTCTCCTACAACCAGAGGTAAGAACAAACTGCTGGCACAGGCAGTAAATGCAGCAAACGTAGTCCTGGGGCAAAGTCTTCACTAGGTTAGCCGTGAAGATCGCCAAAATCGAGCTCAGAATTTGGCCACGGCCTCAAGCTGTAAAATCAGACAAAGAAAACTGCAAAATGTATAGCAACACGCACCCAGGGCTACAAATCAGCTAGGCAGCCCGAGCTGCCTGATTTACCCAGTGCCTTGAGAGCCGGTTTCCACAGGGAAGTAAAAAACAAGCTTTCCTGCTTCACGTGGTTTGCACCAGGTGAAGCCAAATTTCGCCACCATTTAAAACGTGTGGCCACAGTTCAGACGGTACTGTGCTTGTTCAAGGAATTGAACTAATTCGAGAGGTCTTGCCTGCCTTAGGCTGACTGTCTCTAAAACTAAAAATGGATCTTGCTAGTTGAGCAGACATTATTAAAGCCATATTTAAATTAGTCTTGTAGAAAACAAGTATATTAAATGCACAAGTTATCACAAATCATGTTTGTACAGCTCAGAAACGAGCACAGTATATGACTAGTTTCGCAGGCAAGGAAAGAACTGTCAATTTGAATTGTCAAGAAGAGTTTTCACTGTTCACCTAAAGAAAAAAAAATCCCAGCTCTTATTTACACAGTTGCTTTTTAATGACATTTGTCGCAGGCCCTAACTTCCAAAAGCCTAGGAAAACGTTTAACTCTGTTTACCTAAGTGTTGAGAACCAGTATATTAAAAAATAGGTCCTTTTCCTGAACTATTTTGGGAAAAAAACCTGGAAACAGAGCACACGGGGGCTTTGCTCAGTGGTGCGCTGTGTGTTTCCATGCACTGCCGAGCAATGTCAGAAGCAAGGTTGAAGGTAACTTGAGAGGACCCAGACAATCGGTGCTCAACCCCCCGTCAGTTCTGTCAAGATCAGCAGTTCCTACTTAAATGTAAAATGTATTGGCATAAATGAGGCAGCCTTACTTCTTACAGTTAAGTTCTTTTACAGGTAGGCTTAAAGACGCAGTGCAATTTCCAGAGGCTTAAGTGTATTTTTAGTGGAAGTGGCCTTTGGACAGTGTTGTTACGGAGCTGGTTACGTTCCATCTGTAACGTCGGCCCAGTGCAGAGCCTTCCGCAAAGGCAGCTTGTTAGACATCGTTCGTAAATGTCAGATAAAAGCATTGTTCTACTGCAAGCGACCAGAGGGAGGTGTGCAGTAACATTTACATTAATATTTTATTTAAATATATATTCAATTTGCAGTCCACCCAGCTCTGTAACTTGTACGAACACTGAAATAAGACGACAGTAATTTATTAAAAAAAACACTCCGAAATTCACCGAAAAGGTATCCAAAAATGCAAGTTGACATTTTTACAAGTGTTAGCTCTGTTTAGTTTCCATTAATTACTGAGATTGGTTTATGTCTTCCTTTCAGAACTGTAACATGGAAATCCAGCTGCTGCCTCCAGCAGATGCGGAGTCCTGCAGCGTCCCGAGGAAGGTGCCGGTCCTTCCCGTCCTCCGCAGCAGGCCAGCTCCAGAAGCCGGCTGTGCTGGTGAGCGAGGGGCAGCAGGGCCTTCGGCAGCTGATTTTGCTGACAAGGGAGGGGAAGAGCCCACTTTTCCTTCCTATAAACTCTCCCAGGGACTGCGCCGCGTAGACAGCGAGTATTTGGAGCTCGCCTTTTCCGGAGGTATTTTTTGTTTGAAAAGATGTAGATTGTAAGGCAACAGAAAACTGTGAGACAAACTGCTCTGTCTCGTTTCCCTAACTCCTGCTGTTCAGGAAGTAGAAAGGCAAATTCAGACTACGTGCATCTCATTTCTATGGCCTTTCTAGACAGCCACTGATGTTCAGTGCTCTGGGACGGCAGAGACATCTAGTGGGAATGAGATTTTTGCAGTGGCAGCTAAGCAGAGACACCTTTTATTGCACAGGGGCCGAAAGGCTTCTCTTATCACTACTATCCCTCAACCACGCAGCCCCAGTCTGTATTGTATTTCTGAAGAAGCAAAACGACAGCCAAGTAGCGATTCTCATTTTCACCCGGGTTTAAATCGTGGCATAACCATTGCCAGCACGCGAGGCGCACACCTTGATGACGGGGAGCCCAGCGGGAAGCGAAGCACAGCTCAGTGCTGGTGTTAGCACTGAGCTCCCTCCTCCCCTCTCCGGGCTGAGCTTCAACTCCTGCTTCCCTCCAGAAGGAGCAGACGTGTGGTGTCACAGCTCAGCCCGGAGTGGCAATTCCAGAGTGACTCAGTCTCACTCCCCAGCGTCACATAATCCGGCCCCGCCGCTGCTACTCTTTTTTCCGAGGTCTTAGCAAAGGAGGGAGACAGGGAGGGGAGGGAACAGTTGGGGAAAAAAAGAAATTAGGCAATGCTGCACTAAGTCAAAATTACAAATGGTGAACATTTGAAATTCTGGAGGAATAACACTCCTGGCATTGCTTTTTATTCCTGCTGCAAGCTGAAGAGTCGCCGCAGCCCTGTGTCATATGTGGATTAAGTCATAGGTTCAAGCTGATCTCTCCTGAAACAGGTTGCTAGAGTTCAAGGATCTCCACTAAAAATAACTTCCTTCTTGTAACTTGACAAATGGAAAACTGTAATCATCGAGAAGGTTGGTTTTGGGTTACTGATGGAAAAACAGCCTTCGGGATCATCCAGTCCTGCTTGTATCAGAGCGACTGAAGCAGAAGTAGCAAAATCTGATCTCCTGGCTGGCAGTGTTTTCTTAGATACCATTATTTTAGTAGCGAAATCTTTCTAAAATGTTGCAGCAACAATAATAATTTAAAAACTAACCACAGCTCCTTTCCAAGCAAGTATCATAATAAAAAAAAGTTGTGGCGATGCTGGATGACTCAAGAGACCAGAAAAGGGCTAGTGAACGCTTTACCTAAAAGTTATCAAAGCAAAATCAGCCTGGTTTGATTTTAATTGGTAGTGGCTGTTCAGCAGGCTAAGTGAAATGAGTTTGCTAATGTAATTTCTAGGGGTAGAGGTCTTTGCTGACTACTAGAAGTCTGAATGGCTCAAGTTACAGCATTATCTTTTCACTCCTACACACCATTTGTCTGAGTCAGATTTAAGGTAGTTTGGCATTAGGAGGAACTTTGTGTTAGAGCTGATTGTATCAGAGACAGCCCGTCAGGAATGACAAAAGCATGTCACTGCTCTCTCCGCAGACTGCAAAACACAGCTAAAAGTCCTGTGGGTTAGCCGGATAACTAACAGCTGCTCCTTTCCCTTAATCAGGAACCTATTCCCGTTCACCAGGAGCACGGAGCAAAGGGGAAAATACAACAACAACAAAACTTTCCAGAGGCAAGAGTGCGAAATGCTAAATGTGGGAACGTCAGAAGACCTCAGAAGCAAAGAAACTAAGACAGTAGGATGATTGTCGAAAGGCGTCACTCTTTTTTGGATCAGGAGAAGCGTGGGTTGAGAGTCAGCAGGGCGTTTTTCCAGGTTAGTGGCAATTAATTTGTACACATTGATACGGGTTTCATGTCCATGTTACGACATAGTTAATTAAATTTGTATCTGGCTGATTAGGTGACACATGCTACCTTTTCCTCAAGCAAGAAGGCCCCACACGTGGAATGGTGGAGTGCACCCGTATTTGGATACAATCCATTCATAATGTGTCCAAGTCTTGTAAAATAATTTTAAGCAGTAAGTTTGTCAAAATTCTCCTTAGCTGTGCACAGTTGGTTAGAGAGTGAAGTTTATTTCTGATGTTGCTGCTTTCTTCCATGTTTCATTTCTGATACTCAAATACCTGCCTACCTTTGACAGGAAAAATGAATAATTTATCACAGGATGCCATTCAAGTAAAAGCAAAATAGTTTACACAACTTCAATCGAGAGTGCTGCAGTCTAAACATTTACACTTACAACCCTATGTCTGGCCTTATACAACCTTTATTTTATTCTACAGCAGCAAACGCAGCGGAACAGCATCTATTTTTGCTGAAGGTTTAAGCTGCGGAATCAGCAACGGCAAGGTTCTCGGCAAGGCAGAGCACTGATCCGGCGCCCCTTCGAAAGGGCTCAGCTCCAGAAAGCATTGAGCCACCCTGCAAATGAACCCTGCAAAAGGCCGCTCGCGTCCCGAGGATCGGTGTTTTGAATATTCAGCCTCGCCGCGCCCAGCGAGGGACCCACGGTGAGGGTAAAACTCACTTGCAGGACGCAACATCTGGCTTCGCTAAGGTCGCTCGTCAGCTCCACGCGAGCTCTCACCTCCAGGACGCACGCTTGAGCGTCACTGACTTGCTTTAGGCATCTTTAGAAATCTGTATTGCATGAACTCGCAGGTTTGTAACAACAAGGATAGTACATTTTCTCATTTGTAACAGAAGGTATCTAGGCAAAAACTCCATCCTGACAATTCCTTCATCTCCCAACACCGGTAACTTCATAAACTTCAAGTATGCATAATCAATGTGAAAGAAGGAACTGAGACAGGGTGACAGAATACAGGGCCTAGACCAGAACACCCCCTCTTTTTAAATGACCTGTCTCCACACTCAGACACTGGGGCAATAACCGAGTTGCGTATTTCATGAAAACGGCAGAGTTCTGAGCAATTATTTATTAGTTATTCTGATCACTAAACTGCATCGGGAACTACAAAAATCAACTTTATAATGATTTCCTCTGTGTTTCAAGTTACGTTTGGCATATTTCAGTACATACTTCAATTCAGGTTATCTAAATGCTATTTCCATTTTCTTTCCAGATCTTGCTCACAGTTCTCCTCCAGCATGGACTTGCTGGACAAATTTTGTTACTGATTGATAAGCAACAGTAGGTACACCCTGTTATTACCACTAAGTCTTATTTACTTAAAACAGACCAGTTTGTAGAATCTTTTAATAGCATATAGGGTTGTGAATTACATAAAAGGAATCGTTTTGCATCCAACACCAAAATTATCCAACGTAATGTGTGAAAAAGAAGAATTTACACCTGTACCTTACATGGAGATCAAATAGGTTTTATTTACTATGAAAGAAACACAGAAGGAGATTAGAAGACAGAACAATGACAAATATTTACCATTTGAAAATACTGAAATGAAACACAGGAAACATTTTTTTCTCCACTTTTTGTTGCAGACAAGGCAGTCTTGAAACACAGATAGCCTTTTCAACGCGGGGCCAAGTAAAACTAAGACTGTTCATAAAGAAAAAGCAAAAATGTGTTAGAATGCAAATTTAATACATTTTCCTTTTACATCAGTGATCTAAAAAAAAATAAGACAACCCAAGTACATTTCCAGAATCATCCTCCATTGTTTTTTTCACCACAGATCTGAGAACAAGGACAAGTAACGCTAAATGAATGCCTTCATTCACACGGGAAAGCTGATGCAGGTAATTTCCAGTGAGCTATGTCCAGAGGTGGGGGGCTTATTTTAGTCTTCTACTTATTTAATAGTTTTCTCACAGCTTTGCGAGATACCTCAGAAGAAATACTTTTGTATTTTATTTGGTTGATCTCTGGCATGTAGTTGGATGATGGACAGATTTTTTCTCTAAGTATTCTCAGGAAAATTTGATGTGTTCGAACAGGACTAATCTTTTATTATTTTAAGGTCAAACTTGGACAAACAGAAGCTTCATAGACTGAAAACAGTCGCTCTATACAGAAATTGGTATGCCATTAGTCTTGTTCGACAAAGGTCTGTACCATTACACACAACAATATTTATATTATTTCCCATTAAGAGTTCATAGAAAGCTGTCTTTTCCAGATTATTGAACATTTTAATGTGCTTAAAAGTGCTCAGAAAATATTCTTGAAAGCTGCTGAGAACTTCATGAATTTGTTTGAAAGGATAACATAACGTTTTCCTTACATCTACTCCCAGATGCTCACAGTAGCGGGCAGACGTCTGAGGGAACGTAAAACATTGCTTTCCACTCAAGCCTCCCAGAAGTGGGGAAGCAGGCTACGGCTGGAGCAGGCAGATGAATGCATCAATTTGGAAGAGCCCCTCAGCAAGGAGACCGTCCACAGATGTCTGGGATTCAAAAGCTGCTACCGCAACGCAGAACGGAAGGACGAAGAGACAACGGCGATATCACTTGCCCTGAATCCTCCTCCAGCTGCAGGAGATGTAATGGCCCAGGGTGGTATCGCTTGTACTCCCAGCATCTGAGCGCTGGGAAATCTGAACTTTGACAGTCTTATTTTGTCATTTATCTTTAAACTGCTACATGGTTATATATATATTTTTTTTTTTTTTTGACAGGGAGGTATAAAATTGGGCTGTCAGGTTTTTTGCACCCCAGAGGAATTCAGTCCAAAAAGATAATACTACACTGCTCTAATTGCCTTCCCATCTACAGTGGGCAGCTCAGCCATACAAGTCACCCAGCAATGCGTTTGGGAGAAGAATGGAGGGTAGAACATTCTTGTTTATTCAGAGGAAATATTTATTCTCTGTACAATTCATACGGAGTATTAAAATCCCCTCAAAAGAGAAAAATAAAACAATTTAATGGTAGGATTTCTTAGCATTCACGGAGAACTGGCATGTGACGGTCACAGCGGTTTGCTCAGGCCACCGGACTGCCCATCAGCCTTTCTTGCCGAAGAGCAATCAGCCTCTGAAACCACTTCTCTTCTGCTTCTGCCTTCTCGATAAACAGCTGAGAGACAAGGGGGAGAGGAAGAAAAGTAGGCCCAACTCATTAACTTTATCTGTTATAATCTGTTGAAATGTGGATCGACTATTTCAGTGCCCAAAGAAAAAGCCCATAGGCTGCACTGGGGTGCATAGGGGCGTTAAAATGCAAAGATGATATAAGGACATTAGTAAAGGTAGAGACTTTAATAACTGGAAAGCCCAGACATTCCAGCTTCGGTCTCCTCCTGAAACAGCAAGTTTGTCATACTGCACAGGTCTTGATCTTTGTTAGCGACGTTCATTATACAGAACTTGCATTAGTTTATTTACTGCCAGTCATTTTTAACTTGCTGATTCTTAAAAGAACTCCACTCTAAATACTCCGATTTCCAGTTACAAGTGCTCACAAAGAAGTCTGCCTAAGTTTAGCCACAATGATTTAAAATTATCTGAAGTCTGTTATGTATTTAAAGCTTTACGATTTGGCAAGGGGGGCAAGTTCTGAGTCTTCCACCAGGTTTTCCACTACACAAACCAAACGCAATTTTTGCTGAATTTTTATTGAACGGGGATCTTTATATGAACAGGATCTTAACTTCCCCTGCATTAAATCAGTACGCTACTTTGTTATAAAATTTGTTTCTAACTCTAAAACTACGTCGCTGGTGAATGACTTCTTTTGTAATTATTCTGTGTTGGATGGTGCAAGGAGTGTGATCCTTTCGGAGCCAACGAGTGGCCCATTAGTTAACCGTCTTCAGACCACAGAGTATTTGACGAGCAGCACAGCAAAATGGTTGTTAGGTCACGTGAAACTGCTCTCATTCAGTGGGCTGTCTTGTTCTAAAGATAAATACCGACACACTTACATTTGGATGTGCTAAAGAATTGTCGTCTTGATACTTGATGGCAGTAGGGATATTGGCAGGTGGTGGTTCTTTTTCAGGAGCAGAGGTATCAACAGTTCCTGCTGCGACAGTTACAGGTTCATACTGTAGTTCAGTAGGCTCAATTGACTAAAAAGAGAGAAACACATCTGAGCATTTTATCCTCAAACTCCCGAATGAGGCAGCATCTTAACCGAGTGTCCAGCTATCTTCCCGCTGCGACACGTGCCCGTGAAAGGATCCTCATGCACATAATTCTCAGCGTGCTTAGCAGGAACACAGCAGACATGGACTAACGTCCAGACTAAACACATGAAGTGAAGAAAAAGGTATTGCCAAAGGCAATGAGAGGGCTTGCAGAACCGTAGCGTGGGAGTTTTGGATCTCTTTCTGAAGAAGCTGCATGAACTTCTTCGAGACTTCTGGAAAGCCAAGAGAATGCACGTCCTGGGGGACACAAACAGCGGTAATTCAAAACGCCTCACCGTTAGATGGAAAGACTGAACCAGCCTCTGCTTGCCTACTTCCAAAGACAAAAGCACCCAAGTTCTCTAGAAGACTTGGCAGCCAAAATGCAGGTAAAATTCTGAAACCTGGATGTCTCGCGTTAGGTTTTTGGAAAGCTGTCTGAAAACAATGCCGTTTTGTTTCAGGGAGTAAATACGGTCGTAAAGTCTGGCTTCAGTTAAGCAGAGTTAAAAATACTGATCTCTACCTTTAATTACAATGTACATGTCTGATTACTTTTGGATTTTAGTTCTTCTGCTTCTCCTAAAAAAAAAAAA